>PISX010005784.1:0-104036 GCA_004024625.1 Mellivora capensis | reverse complement strand
TACTGCCTATGTTCTCCTCTAGGATTCTGATGGATTTCTGTCTCACATTGAGGTCCTTTATCCATTTCGAGTTTATCTTTGTATACGGTGTAAGAGAATGGTCAAGTTTCATTCTTCTACATATAGCTGTCCAATTTTCCCAGCACCATTTATTGAAGAGACTGTCTTTTTTCCACTGTATATTTTTTCCTGCTTTGTCAAAAATTATTTGACCATAGAGTTGAGGGTCCATATCTGGGCTCTCTACTCTGTTCCACGGGGCTATGTGTCTGTTTTGATGCCCGTACCATGCTGTCTTGGTGATCACAGCTTTGTAGTAAAGCTTGAAATCAGGTAATGAGATGCCACCAGTTTTATTTTTGTTTTTCAATATTTCCTTAGCGATTCGGGGTCTTTTCTGATTCCATACAAATTTTAGGATTATTTGCTCCAGCTCTTTGAAAAATACCAGTGGAAAGGATCTGTACTCGAGGAACTACAGAACACTCATGAAAGAAATCGAAGATGTAAAAAGATGGAAGACCATTCCATGTTCTTGGATCGGGAGAATAAACATTGTTAAAATGTCTATACTACCTAGAGCAATCTATACTTTTAATGCCATTCCCATCAAAGTTCCCTTCATTTCTTTTTTTATTTTTTTTTTAATTTTTAATTTTCTTTTAAATTTTTATTTTTTATTTTCCCCTCATTTCTTTTATCAAATTATATCCTATTATGTTCTGGATGATACAGTGGTGAGGAAAGAAGAGGGTAAGATGAAAAGAGAAAAACTGGTATAGGGAGATGAGCCTTTTAGCTCTAATTTCATTTTGTTGACAATGCAGTAATAACAGTTTTCCTTGGGGCCTTGAACATTTCAAGTTGTGATACATATTGACAGCACTATTATAAGATGAAAAAAAAAATAGAGAGACATCTTATTCAACTGTGATCCTAAGAAAAAAGATGCTGTATGTCCACATAGTGTAAAGTAAGTTGTTTTCTTGGTTAGCAAGAATGATTGTATATTAAAGGTGGGGTTTTTTGTTTTATTTTCTTTTTAAAGAAGAGAGGGTAAGTAAAGTGATGGGCACCAGGTAGCTGCGCTCTGAAAGTTTAAGAAAAATTAAGAAAAAGCATAGCCTTTGCCACTAAAAGTTAGAGAATTTAAAAATGAAACAAAATGTGGGGTGCCTGGGTGGCTCAGCCAGTTAAACATCTGCCTTCGGCTCAGGTCGTTATCCCAGGGTTCTGGGATGTAGCCCCGCATCAGGCTCCCTGTTCAGTGGGAAGCCTGCTTCTCCCTCTCCCTCTGCCTTCTGCTCCCCCTACTTGTGTTCCCTCTCTTCTCTCTATATCAAATAAGTAAAAATAAATCTTTAAAAAAATGAAACAAAATCTGAACAAGAGAACATGATTGATATGGGTCACCTATTTCTTAATATAATGACAGTAAAAATTGTAAACACTGTGTAATGCTGACCATGTGCCAAGCACTGTTCAAAGACTTTAACATGTTTTAAGTCTATTAATCCTCATAACATAAGAAGTAGATACTGTTATTACCTCATACAGTTGAAGAAACTGAGGTTCATAGAAATTAAAAAGCTTGCCCAAGGTCATGCAAATACAAAGTACAACATCGAGATTAGAAACGAAGTAGTCTGGCTATAGAATCTTTGTACTTATAAATGCCATTGTCAAATGACAATAACTTAAAGCAGTTACCAACGTGTAGCACTTACTGTGTACCAGGAACTGTTGTAGGACTTTTACGTATATGTACACATTTAATCCTCATAAAACCCTTTTATGAAAGGGCTATGATCTCATTTTAAGATGAGGAAACTGAGACACGGAGAAGTTAAGTAATTAATCAAGTTCATAAAGACAGTAAGAGGTAGAATCTAGGCCGTCTGTGCCCAGATTCAGTTATTATTTATTTTGATTATAACTTTTAATTGTAATTATTAACCATTATCAGTTATTCTTCAGTAATGTTTCTTTTTTTTTTTAATTTATTTATTTGTCAGAGAGAGAGCACAGGCAGACAGAGTGGCAGGCAGAGGCAGAGGGAGAAGCAGGCTCCCTGCCGAGCAAGGGGCCCGATGTGGGACTCGATCCCAGGACACTGGGATCATGACCTGAGCCGAAGGCAGCTGCTTAACCAACTGAGCCACCCAGGCGTCCCTTCAGTAATGTTTCTTAATGGCTAACCTTCTGAAATGATAGGTATACATTAAGTTTATTCTTATTGCCTTTAAAATATATAAAAATTTTTAGAAATCCACTATAGTTTATCTTTTCTATGCAGGAAATAAATATAACATCATTTTAAAAGAATAAAATAAGTTAACAACCAAAGTTAAAAAGAGTAGCGTCAACATAATTTAGCAAACAGACTTCATAATTAGGATCAAAAGAATTTGTCTGGACTGAAGATAATTATGAAAAACACTGGAGTACACGTGGCAATGAGTATTTGTAGGAAGTTCTTACTTAAAAGGGGATGGAGTCACTGGAATAGTACTAAAAGTCACTCCCTTTTGCACATGGAGGAGTAGTGAGATAAGAGTAAGGGAAGCTATGCTAAGGGCTTTTCCCTTAAAGCTATGGGAAGCCCATCATGTGTTTATAAATGGGAAAGTGATGTGCTCACATTTCTTAGAAAGATTATTTTGACAGACACATAGACAATGGATAGAAAATAGAAGGGCCTGTGATAATAGAAGTTATAAAATTATTATCATAGTCCTGACAAGAGATGATGGTGGTTTGAATTAATGCAGTGGTAGTGAGGTTAGAGAAGTTACCAATAAGATGTATATGGAGTTCTATAGGATGTGGATAATATAGAGACAGATTTATTTAAAGGAATTGGCTCATGTGATTATGGAAGCAAATCCAAAACCTGCAGAGTAGAGTGTCAAGATGGACCCAGGGTAGAGCTAGTATTGTAGTTCAAGTCTGAAGGCAGCTGGCTTTTAGAATTCCTTCTCACTCAGGGGAGGTCAGTCTTTTGATCTATTTATGTCTTCAACTGATTGGATGAGGTCCATACACATTACACAGAGCCATCCACTTTACTCAAAATGCACTGATTTAAATGTCAATCTCATCCAAAAACACCTCACAGAAACATCCAGAATAATGTTTGAATAAATATCTAGCACTGTGGCCCAGCCAAGTTAACACATAAAATTAACCATTACCAGAGGGGTATTAAATGGAAGAACTGACCAACTGTGGGAATTGAGGAATGGAGGCATTAAAGAAGGTGAGAACCTTCATAAAGAAAAAAATTCAGGAATAGAGCAGATTTCATCAGGAAGGTTACAATGATTAGTGTCATTTTGAATATGTTTCATTTTCAGACCTTTTGGAAAGATAGAAAATGTCTAAGTAGCCACTATATATTATATGCATATGAAACTCAGGAAAGAGGTTTGGACTAGGCAGACAGACTTGAGAATTATTGGCTTTTGATGATTAAAGTTAGGGTATATTTGTTTGCTAGGGCTTCTGTAACAAGTACCATAAACTAGGTAGCTTAGAACAATAGAAATTTGTTTCAGAGTTCTAGAGAAAAATATGAAATCAAGGTATAGGAAGGGCCATGCTCTTTCTGAAGATGCTAAGGAAGAATTTGTTCCAGCCTCTCTCCTAGCTTCTGGTAGTTCCTTGTTTTGCAGCAGTATAACTTCGTCTTCATGTGCCATTATCCTTGTATGTGTGTCTGTCTCTTCAAATGGTATTCTTTTTATTAGGACACCAGTCATATTGGATTAGGGGTCCAGCCTAGTCCAATTTGACCTTGCCCTAATTAATTAGACAATTCAACCCATAACATAGGAGTTTGAATGAAATCACTAGGGTAAAGTATAAATCAGAGGTTCTGAAAGTATTTAGTCTCAGAACCCACTTTAACACTTTTAAAAGTTGTCGTGGACCCCAAATACCTTTTTTTAAAAATTTGGGTAAAATATGTTGATGTTTAGCATGCTAGAATTAAAACAGACATAATAAATTTAAAAGTAGACAAATCATTTTTTTAAAGATTTATTTATTTATTGGACAGAGATCACAAGTAGGCAGAGAGGCAGGTGGAGAGAGAGGAGGAAGCAGGCTCCCGCAGAGCAGAGAGCCAGATGTGGGGCTCGATCCCAGGACCCTGGGATCATGACCTGAGCTGAAGGCAGAGGCTTTAACCCACTGAGGCACCCAGGCACCCAAAAGTAGACAAATCATTTGAAAACTTTTTATTTACTTGTTCTATTAAAATAACAAAGTAAATCTATTACATGCTAAATAACATCATTTTATGAAAAGTAGCATTACACTGGGTGTGGTGCATAAACAAAGAATTCTGGAACACCAAAAAGAAATGTAAAAAATAAATTTAAAAAAAAGTGGCTTTACATTCTAACCCCCTACCCCCCAAGAATTATTAGTAAGAAGAGAAAATTTAGTGTTGTAAATTTCTTCAAAGCCTGGCTTAATAAAAGACAGCTTGATTCTCATACTGCTTTTATATTCAATCTCATGCAGTATCATTTGTCATGTGGCTTCTGAAAACACTATAAACTCATGAAAGAATGAGAGACAAATAGGTAAAAAAGTATCACTTTTCTTATGAACATAGTTTTTACCTGGCATATCTGAAGTGCTCTCCAAGGCCCACACAGGTCCCTGAACCACACTTTGAAAATCTCTGGGGTGAATAATAAAAAGAGCAAGCAATCAAAACAGAGTCTAAGAACGTAATCTTGCCCCCATACTGCATTGCACCCTTCCCTCTCCCCAAGTATTTTATCAGCCTTTTACTATTTCCCTAAAAATATACCTGTAATGGAAAGAAAAAAAAAAGAAGGAAAGAAAGGACATATTTTGGGGCACCTGGGTGGCTCAGTGTATTAAAGCCTCTGCCTTCAGCTCAGGTCATGATCCCGGGGTCCTGGGATGCAGCCGCGCATCCGGCTCTCTGCTCCGCTGGGAGCCTGCTTCCTGCTCTCTCTCTTTGCCTGCCTCTCTGCCTACTTGTGATCTCTATCTGTCAAATGAATAAATAAAATCTTTAAAAAAAAAAAAAGAAAGGACCTCTTTTGCTTATGTCTTAGTATATATTTTCATTTCCCAAGATTTGATCAATTAACTCTTCAAATATTATTAAAGCGATAGCATGAAGATCCGAATAAGTTTTTATGCAAATGCTTACCTGAGTGATCTAAATATGAAAGACACACTTTAAAATACGATTTAGCTTTTATGTATTGTTCCCATATCTCTACTTAGAGATCAACGAGTAAATTTACCATTAGGTTCTTGATTTGTGGCCGATATGTTGCAAATACTTTGTTGTTATTAGTAGTAGTAGTAATATTGTAATATGATTTTACACTTAAAAGTATATGTGTGTTAGTACTTATAAATATGTTTCAGAAAGAGAGTCTCCATTGGAATCATGTAGCCTTAAGAAGATGAGAAGAAAAAATAAGAACAGAGTTGGGGATCAAGATGGAACTCAGTGAATTTCTCAGTATCTTATAAAAAATGCTCTTGTTAACTAGGTGGAAATCAATTGCGGACACTTTGAGGGCCTTGAGGGAAGCATTTTCAGGCTACATAAAATATGAATCCATGGGTAACATGAGGATGAGATGCAATCAGAAAGTGATTTAGAGAACTTCAAATGTGTCTAATTAGAACAGCATTATCCACTTTCCAGTAAAAGAATTATATTCTTCCTTTCCACTGAGAGATGATGTCAAGCATTTGATAGCTATTATAAGATATGTATTATATAGAGCATAGAGGTATTCATGCACATGTGATTAGAGATACATACCATTAGAACCAGAGAACCCAACCTATAACAACAGTAGCTAAGTAAAGAGTCCCTTGGGTAAAGAAAGTCGCTTGAAGGGCACCTCAGTGGCTCAGTTAAGCATCTGCCTTTGGCTCAGGTCATGATTTGCCCCACATCAGGCTCCCTGCTCAGCAGGAAGCCTGCTTCTCCCTCTCCCACTCCCCATGCTTGTGTTCCCTCTCTTGTTCTCTCTCTCTGTCAATTAAATAAATAAAATCTTTTTTTAAAAAGTTACTTTAGGGGCGCCTGGGTGACTCAGTAGGTTAAAGCCTCTGCCTTCAGCTCAGGTCATGATCCCAGGGTCCTGGGATGGAGCCCCACATTGGGCTCTCTGCTCAGAAGGGAGCCTGCTTCCCTTCCTCTCTCTCTGCCTACCTGTGATCTCTGTCTGTCAAATACATAAATAAAATCTTTAAAAAAAATAAAAATAATAAAAATAAAAAGTTACTTTAAAATTACTAACAAATTTAAAAAGACATATACTGTTTCTGTAAAGTTTCTATTTCATAACAACTTAGCAAAATTGCAAACCCCTCCCTTTTAGAAAATATCCCAATGATTCCATATAGCTTATAAGTAAAAATAGTAAGATACATTTATCTGACATGCACAATATAATTGTCAAAAATAAATATTTTAGAATTTATTCAGAAGAGTAAGAGGATAAGGCAAATACAACAGATTATTTATGTTATCTAGATGTGATGAGCTGGACTCTAAATTAAGTGAACATATCATGGAAACCAAGCAGCGAGAGAATTATATCTTTCATGTTAAATCCATAAAAAATCCCATGTTTTAAGCCTCCATTTTGAGAGAATTGGAGATCAGAAGGCAAAAGCCGTAAGAATTAGTATTTTTTAATTGTAAAGGAGAAAAAAAAAGCATGATTATACATTATAGTCATTTTGCAAACTTTAAATTAAAATGAAAACCTAAAAAATTACTTAAATCTGTGCATTTAGAAGAGCTAGAAGATCAGCTCTAACTCTGCCACCTTCTAGATTTATGACCTTGTTCTTCTCCTTCATCTCTTCATGCCTCAATTACTTCATCTGTAAGTGTAGGATAATGACATTTACCTCCTATAGTTAAAATTAAATGAGATAATTAAGTACAGTACATAACATAGGACCTAGAATATACTTGTTGCTGCTGCTAAGAGTCATTTTGAGTTCATTGCAAAATCTGAAAAAAATTCAGGATATAGTCCCTATCCTTAATAATTTTGTCAGAGAATTTTACAATTTTGTCAGAGAAATGTGTAACAGAGGAATATCTGTTTTCCCACTCCCCATCTGAGGTTATTTGCCTGCTGTCCTGTAAATTAGACTGACTAAAAATAGATTAACAAAAGAAAAATAGATTTATTAAAGTGGGATACTTTATTAATGTGGCATACATGTGGGAGTACTGAAGTGATATGGAACTCAAACAAATGGTTAAAACTTGGGCTTATATAGTATCTTAACAAAAGAACAGTAAATTTTTAGAAATGTTTAGGTAAGACAAAGAAAAAGGACTTTGAGTTTTTTAGGCAGCAAATTGTAAGTAAGTAAACATATGGGGAACTAATGAAGGATAAGGGCTAGTTAATGAAGTTTGTTATACAGGTTCTTCTGGTACTATTTCTGGACTGATAAGTGTCTATTTAGAGTTGTCTCTGGTGATTAACTTATGTTAAAGTTAAACTTTAACTCCCTGGTAAAGAGGGAAGAAGGACACTTTATAATTTTTTTTTTTAGGATTTTATTTATTTGACAGAGATAACACAGCGGGAGAGGGAGCACAACTTGAGGGAGAGTGGGAGGGAGAAGCAGGCTTCCTGCTGAGTGGGGAGCCTGATGTGGGACTGGATCCCAGGATCCGGGGATCATGACCTGAGCCAAAGGCAGATGCTTAATGACTGAGCCACTCAGGTGCCCCAACACTTTATAAATTCATGTTCTGCTTTTAGGCAAGTAGGGGGAAGACAGAGAGCTTTTCTTGTATCTGCTTTTTCTCAGTTGCCTTCAGCTCAAAATAATCCTTATGCCAAAGTGGCATATTTTGGAGTGACATATTCTGCTACTCTTCAGATAAAATAAAGCTGAACCAAAAAGTAATGTACTGGTATATAATAGAGTTTATCTAGAAATATCTAAAAGGGGAATTCAATTAAGTCTAGTAAAATGACAAAGTTTTGCAGAAAAGGCTGAGTATAATCTCAACCTACCAGTTGAACTAGATGCCAAAGGATGAGTTAATACCTGGCTATGCAGAGGCAAAACTAACTATTCAAGTAAATGACAATAACATCAGCAGTAGTGTATGTCAGCAAATAAGGCAGCAGGCCTCATGTATGGTATTTTCCAATGGCCCCCTGGAAGGTCCATCAAAATGAGTAAGAGGATATGTCCTACATTCAAGTTCCAGATCCACAACTGACTTCATTGTTGTCATTGGCAGAGAAGGGTTTGAATTGAAAAAGTGTTGGAAAGTTAGAAACCCTGTTGGAAAGACTGTGAAGAGCTTTCCAAGTCAGGCAGGGAAGGTGTGGTGTGATGGGGTAGGAGAGCCAAGGTGATTATACGAATTTGTTTAGGGATTACTGAGGTGTAGTGAGCCAGGAGCACAAGAAAGGAGAGGTGAATGCAAGGTGGATGCAAACGGAAAAGAACCGTGAAAGATGAAAAAAGAAGAGTTACTTCATATCTGTTTCTGTCTTCAAAGGAGGAATTTAAACCTGGAGCAGTTTAAGAAGGTGGTAACAAGAAGGAAAATTTCCATGAAAGAGATGGAAAAAAAAGGCAGTGGGAATTAAAATGGATTGAATTTTTTTACTTTTTTAAGATTAGCACAGTTTTACCAATATATAATTATGTATTGATTTTTTTGACATACTAGGTTATTTTATTCATACAACCAACATTCATTGCACATTTCCCAAATAATTATAATTAGAGCATGCACAGTAATATACCATTTATTTAAATGTAAAATTTAGAAAGCTAATTTAAATGCAGGAAAAAATATGCTAAATCAATAAATGTACTCTAAAATGTGTAATAGTATAGAAATCATGCAAAGTTCTTGGTATAATCTATGATGTACAACCTTTGAGTATATTAGTATAGATGATAATTAACTTAGGGACCACTAAAAATAAATAATCCTGTAGGTAAAGCAAGAAAGCTTACCAAATATTTGTAATATTTGTGAATAAATCTCCTTTTCATGTTTATGGAAGTCAGCAAAAGAATTGCAAGGACTTAGAGAAAGTGATAAAAGGAAATGCATTTTAAAAGGGTATTTTGAAATTGGAAACTCCAAGTGTGTTTCTTATGCAAATATTATTTAATTGGGAACTATTTTGCTCCTCCTCATATAAGATTATAAGGAAATTAGAATTGCCTATGTACTTCTAGTACAATGATAAAGAATGAGCTACCTTAGTCAGATTTGATGAAAACTCATTCTTCTGAGAGTGAATTAGCAAAATTTAGCCAATAAATCTGAACATTTAAATTCTATTATTAGTTGTGGCTAGCAGTTTTGTTTTTCTGTGTTCCAAGTTTTAAAATAATTACATCTTTTAAGTAAATGAATTCATTGCACCTTATGTTATTTTGATCTGAATAGGTAAAAACTGTGTTTCCTAATGTCGTACCTCAGACATTAAATTACAGTAACCAAAATTATAGATTAAGATACCCATAAATAGGGACACCTGGGTGGCTCAGTTGGTTAAGCGGCTGCCTTCGGCTCAGGTCATGATCCCAGCGTCCTGGGATCGAGTCCCACATCGGGCTCCTTGCTCGGCAGGGAGCCTGCTTCTCCCTCTGCCTCTGCCTGCCACTCTGTCTGCCTGTGCTCGCTCACTCTCTCTCCCTCTCTCTGACAAATAAATAAATTAAAAAAAATACCCATAAATAACAGGGTTGACCCCAGTAGTATTAAAGTACTCCCAATAATATAAATTACTGAGAAAATATAGGTACTATCATTGTGGTATATTCTACAAATGTTAATGAACAGCTCATAAATTATAATACAATGCTAAAGAAGTGGGTATACTTGGTGGACTTAGAAAAGAATCATTGACCTAATAAAGCCTATCCATGGAGGAAAAGAAGGTATCTAGCAGATATTCTGTTTACTTAGATTGTCTTGCTTTCTACTTTAGCAAACATTTCAAGAAATCTGTGTTTATTCAAAATCAGAACTTGTTCCTTTTGTCCTCCAGGTTTGTTTTCTCAGTGGTAATTTGTGGGACTTTTTCCCAAATAAAACTATTTAGTAAAGGTTTGCCCAGGTCTTAGAGCTTTTAGCAAACTAAGCTATTTAGTATAAATTTAGAGCTTGGTTATTTTAATGAAACATCTTTAGGTCCAACTTAGGCAACATTATGCCCTATTGCTGCCATTCATTCAATAAGCGCTTTTTGAATTTGTAAGTTTATGTACTGGGTTAAGTCATTCAGGTGCAAGAGGAGCTCCCACAGTAGCAGCCATCCAGTGAGAAATTGCACCCTGCTGTGTGAGTCAGCTGACCCCCCAATGACATGTTATCTGAGGCAGATCTTTCATTGGGTTAGCCTGCAAATGAAATGAGTCCAACCTTTTTTCCTTTGGAGCCAGACAAACCTGTGGCAGTTTAAGAAGTTCAGTTTGAGGCAGTTAAGATTTCAGATTCATACTCTTCCCCTCAAACAGTGTAACTTTGGCAACTCACCTAACCTCTCTGGTCCTCAGCTTCCTTGTCTATAAAATGGGAAAAAGAATAGCATCTATCTCCTAGAATTAAATGAGAGAATACACATAAATCTCTTAGCGCTTATTGGAATGGTTGGCACTCAATAAGTATTAGATGTTTTTATCCCATTCATAATAGTAGTTATTTTAGTGAACATAATAAAGTAAACTATTAATGGCAGTAATCACTACAATAAAAACTTGGTTGTCTAGAATGCCTAGGGAAAGAGATGTTTTGATTGATCTGATTTTGTAATTATATAGAAAGCCATTTGTAGATCAGTTTTTATCACTTGTAGTCTTTCTAAACTCTGTTAGTCCACAACTCTCCTCTCTAAACTCTGTTAGTCCACAACTCTCCTCTCATCCACTCAACTACCTCACTTCCCCCTATTTTTGGCTTTCCATTTTATACAAGTGAAAATTGTAGAATGTGGTGCTTACATATAATTTTGTACGTATAACCTGCACATACAATATAGGTTCCTGATAGACTTTTAGGATTTTGTTATTGTCTCTGAACCATTAGATCATCAGTGAATATGCACATAGGTATCAGAGAGTGTCCTTTGTACTAAATCCAAAATACACTTTAGATGAATCGAAGTTCTAGTTATTTTTTCCTATAGCCTATCTTAGCCACTTTTCACTAGTAATTTTTTTCTGACCTTATACTAAAATAATTACATTTCTGACATCAGTCCACTGGAAATGTGTTAAACTCACATTCTTTGTGCCTTATCAGTAAAAGAAATTTCCACATCTACTAAAAATATTCTTTTAAGTAGGAGATAAAAATAAATATGTGAAAAAAGATAATATATTTTAGATCTCATTAAAAGTTCTTACATTCTAAATGTAGAAACTCAGATTTGCAAAAACTGTAAGAGCTGTATTCAGTATGTTGAACATTTAACAAGATGTCATCAGTTCTTATGTAGAAGATGTACAATGTTGGCAGTTACAAATTTGGCTTTCTTTACAGTATGTGCTTGTTGCCATGCATGAAAGTAGGTGAAAACAAATTGACTACATAAGGAATGACCAAAACACATTGCAGGTAGCCTAATCATTTATTAGCAATACACTTTGGCTCCATATTTTAATATTCTATTTAATAAAGTGTGGAATAAATAAGAGCCGTTATATACCAAAATTGCAATTAATTTGGCTCTGTTCCCAATCATATAAATTTAGTTCATCTAAGTAATTGCACCTAACAGATTCATAGAACCAACAAACTGCACTGAACCCAACTGAATCTCTAAGGATTTTTTTTTTAATTATATTTGTTCCAACCACATTGAATCCCTGAGGCCCTGGGCTGCTTCAAACTCAGGACAGAATCTATTGTCACACTACATGTACGAAAGGATTATTATGGATGAAAACCTTTCAGTGGTTTTTAATGTAATGCTACAAGTATTTATTGAATCCCCACGGCATGCTGAGCGGGAGTGACACACCCTAATCATAGTATTGTTGTCTGATAGTTCAGCACCATTAACCCACTCATGGGGTTACTGTTAACCTTTTTCCTTCTTGTGTGTCTCTCTTGTAAGAAATAACGTCTCTTGCTGCATATTTATGTATGTGCATACATAACACACACAGGACCATGCGTAGCAAATAACATATATTTCATTTTTTTCATGTATTTTTATATATGAATGATTCATTTTTTTCCCTCTTTATGTCTGATCAGTACTCTGTCCTCAGTCACTCCCTCCACACATAAACAAAAAGTATATGATATCTTGACTAATTTGTGGGGGGGAAAAAACACATCTTCATTTAAGAAAGTAGTTATGCCTTTGTTATATAATGATGCTAGAAAAATGTCATAACCTATACGGAGAATACCTGATTGTCATCTAAATCAGCTATTTCAGAATAGTTCAGAAGATGCTGGTATGATTCATTTGGGAGGCAGAAGATGATTATTCTTGTAAATGTGCAGTTTGCTATGGATAACATAATACTTTTTTTTTTTTTTTAATTTGTCAGAGAGAGAGGGAGAGAGTGAGAACACGAGCACAGGCAGACAGAGTGGCAGGCAGAGGCAGAGGGAGAAGCAGGCTCCCTGCCGAGCAAGGAGCCCAATGTGGGACTCGATCCCAGGACGCTGGGATCATGACCTGAGCCGAAGGCAGCCGCTTAACCAACTGAGCCACCCAGGTGTCCCTAACATAATACTTTTGTTGGAACCAGCATTGGAATCTACTTTATGTTAAAAAAAAAAAACCTCTCTTTGTCAGAGGAGATATTTTAGAACTCCTGAATTTGATTTAGGTTTTTTCTATTTGCCAAGCTCTGGATAGAGCTGCCTAGGAATTACTTGGAATATCGCTTAACAGGATGGATGCATACAGGTCTAGGGAGCTGGAGGCACAACTCTGCTCATGGAAGGACAGGTTCCCAGTGGTTCTTCTCACACGTGTATAGTTCTGTCACAGGAGAATCATATTCTCAGAGTCTGCTGGGTTAGGCTATGCTGTAACACAAAAGTCATAATACAGTGTTGTATTTGGGTGTTTAGTCTCACATTTTTTTAAACAAAACCCCCATCCCAGTTTTTAAAAATTTTTTTATTAACATATAATATATTATTAGCCCCAGGGGTACAGTCTATGAATTGCCAGGTTTACACACTTCACAGCACTCACCATAACACATACCCTCCCCAATGTCCATAACCCCACCACCGTCTCCCGACTCCCACCCCCCAGCAACCCTCAGTTTTTTTGAGAGATTAAGAGTCTCTTAGGCTTTGTCTCCCTCCCGATCCCATCTTGTTTCATTTATTCTTATCCTACCTCCCAAACCCCCCACGTTGCATCTTTACTTCCTCATATAAGAGATCATATGATAGTTGTCTTTCTCCGATTGCCTTATTTCCCTCAGCATAATACCCTCTAGTTCCATCTACGTCGTCACAAATGGCAGGATTTCATTTCTTTTGATGGCTGCATAGTATTCCATTGTATATATATATATATATATATATACCACATCTTCTTTATCCATTCATCTGTTGATGGACATCTAGGTTCTTTCCATAGTTTGGCTATTGTCGACATTGCTGCTATAAACATTCGGATGCACGTGCCCCTTTGGATCACTACCTTTGTATTTTTAGGTACAGCAGTAGTGCAATTGCTGGGTCATAGAGTAGCTCTATTTTCAACTTTTTGAGGAACCTCCATGCTGTTTTCCAGAGTGGTTGCACCAGCTTGCGTTCCCACCAACAGTGGAGGAGGGTTCCCCTTTCTCCACATCCTCTCCAGCATCTGTCATTTCCTGCCTTGTTAATTTTAGCCATTCTGACTGGTGTGAGTTGGTAGCTCATTGTGGTTTTGATTTGTATTTCCCTGATGCTGAGTGATGTGGAGCACTTTTTCATGTGTCTCTTGGCCATCTGGATGTCTTCTTTGCAGAAATGTCTGTTCCTGTCCTCTGCCCATTTCTTGATTGGATTATGTGTTCTTTGGGTGCTGAGTTTGCTAAGCTCTTTATAGATTTTGGATACTAGCCCTTTATCTGATATGTCGTTTTTGGATACTAGCCCTTTATCTGATATGTCATTTGCAAATATCTTCTCCCATTCTGTCAGTTGTCTTTTGGTTTTGTCAACTGTTTCCTTTGCTATGCAAAAGATTTTGATCTTGAAGAAGATCCAGTAGTTCATTATGCCCTTGCTTCCCTTGCCTTTGGCGATGTTCCTAGGAAGATGTTGCTGAGGCTAGGTCGAAGAGGTTGCTGCCTATGTTCCTCAAGGGTTTTGATGGATTCCTTTCTCACATTGAAGTCCTTCATCCATTCTGAGTCTATTTTTGTGTGTGGTGTAAGGAAATGGTCCAATTACATTTTTCTGCACGTGGCTGTCCAATTTTCCCAACACCATTTGTTGAAGAAGCTGTCTTTTTTCCATTGGACATTCTTTCCTGCTTTGTCGAAGATTAGTTGACCATAGAGTTGAGGGTCTATTTTTGGGCTCTCTAGTCTGCTCCATTGATCTATGTGTCTGTTTTTATGCAAGTACCATACTGTCTTGATGATGACAGCTTTGTAATGGAGCTTGAGGTCTGGAATTGTGATGCCACCAACTTTGGCTTTCTTTTTCAATATTCCTTTGGCTATTTGAGGTCTTTTCTGGTTCCATATAAATTTTAGGATTATTTGTTCCTTTTCTTTGAAATAAATGGATGGTATTTTGATAGGGATTGCATTAAATGTGTAGATTGCTTTAGATATTTTCACAATATTTGTTCTTCCAATCCAGGAGCATGGAACATTTTTCCATTTCTTTGTGTCTTCCTCAATTTCTTTCATGAATACTTTGTAGTTTTCTGAGTATAGATTCTTTGCCTCTTTGTTTAAGTTTATTCCTATGTATCTTATGGATATGGGTGCAATTGTAAATGGGATTGACTCCTTAATTTCTCTTTCTTCTGTATTACTGTTGGCATATAGAAATGTAACTGATTTCTGGGCATTGATTTTATATCCTGACACTTTACTGAATTCCTGTATACGCTCTAGCAGTTTTGGCGTGGAGTCTTTTGGGTTTTCCACATATAGTGTCATATCATCTGCAAAGAGTGATAGTTTGACTTCTTCTTTGCTGATTTGGATGCCTTTAATTTCTTTTTGTTGTCTAATTGCTGAGGCTAGGACTTATAGTACTATGTTGAATAGCAGTGGTGATAATGGACATCCCTGCCGTATTCCTGACCTTAGCAGAAATGCTCTGTTTTTCTCCATTGAGAATGATATTTACAGTGGCTTTTTTTTTTTTTAGATATTTTTAGATGGCTTTAATGATATTGAGGTATGTGTCCTCTATCCCTACACTTTGAAGAGTTTTGATCAGGAAGGGATGTTGTACTTTGTCAAATGCTTTTTCAGCATATATTGAGAGTATCATATGGTTCTTGTTCTTTCTGTTAATAATGTATTGTATCACATTGATTGATTTGTGGATGTTGAACCAACCTTGCAGCCCTGGAATAAATCCCACTTAGTAGTGGTGAATAATGAGAAAGGCTTGTATTGCTATATATTTTCCTCTCAGGACTGCCTTTGTTGTGTCCCAAAGATTTTGAACTGTTGTGTTTTCATTAGCATTTCTTTCCATGAATTTTTTCAATTCTTCTTTAATTTCCTGGTTGACTCATTCATTCTTTAGAAGGATGCTGTTTAGTCTCCATGTATTTGGGTTCTTTCCAACTTTCATCTTGTGATTGAGTTCTAGCTTCAGAGCATTATGGTCTGAAAATATGCAGGGAATGATCCCAATCTTTTGATACCGGTTGAGCCCTGGTTTATGACCCAGGATGTGATCTATTCTGGAGAATGTTCCATGTGCACTAGAGAAGAATGTGTATTCTGTTGCTCTGGAATGGAATGTTCTGAATATATCTGTGATGTCCATCTGGTCCAGTGTGTCATTTAAGGCCTTTGTTTCCTTGTTGATCTTTTGCTTGTGTCATCTGTCCATTTCAGTGAGGGGACTATTATTGTATTATAGTTGATGTGTTTCTTTGATTTTGTTATTAATTGGTTTATATAGTTGGCTGCTCCCACGTTAGGGGTATAGATACTTAAAATTGTTAGATCTTCTTGTTGGACAGACCCTTTGAGTATGATATAGTGTCCTTCTTCATCTCTTATTATAGTCTTTGGCTTAAAATCTAATTGATATGATATAAGGATTGCCACCCTATCTTTCTTCTGATGTCCATTAGCATGGTAAATTGTTTTCCACCCCCACTTTAAATATGGAGGTGTCGTTCGGTCTAACGTGAGTTTCTTGTAGGCGGCATATTGATGGGTTTTGTTTTTTTATCCATTCTAGTACCCTGTGTCTTTTGATTGGGGCATTTAGCCCATCTGCATTCAGGGTAACTATTGAGAGATATGAATTTACTGCCATTATATTTCCTGTAAGATGGCTGTTACTGTATATTGTCTCTGTTCCTTTTTGATCTACTACTTTTAGGCTCTCTCTTTGCTTAGAGGACCCCTTTCAATATTTCCTGTAGAGCTTGTTTGGTGTTTGCAAATTATTTCAGTTTTTGTTTGTCCTGGAAGCTTTTTATCTCTCCTTCTATTTTCAATCATAACCTAGCTGGATATAGTATTCTTGGCTGCATGTTTTTCTTGTTTAGTGCTCTGAATATATCATGCCAGTTCTATCTGGCCTGCCAGGTCTCTGTGGATAAGTCTGCTGCCAATCTAATATTTTTACCGCTGTATGTTACAAACTTCTTGCCCTGAGCTGCTTTCAGGATTTTCTCTTTGTCGCTAAGACTTGTAAATTTTACTACTAGATGACGGGGTGTGTACCTATTCTTATTGATTTTGAGAGGGGTTCTCTGCACCTCTTGGATTTTGATGCTTGTTCCCTATGCCATATTATGGAACTTCTCTACAGTAATTCTCTCCAATATACCTTCTGCTCCCCTCTCTCTTTCTTTTTCTTCTGGATTTCCAATTATTCTAATGTTTTCCATCTTATGGTATCACTTATCTCTCAAATTCTTCCCTCGTGGTCCAGTAGTTGTTTGTCCCTCTTTTGCTCAGCTTCTTTATTCTCTGTCCTTTGTTCTTCTATATCACTAATTCTCTCTTCTGCCTCTTTTATCCTAGCAGTAAGAGCCTCCATTTTTTATTGCACCTCATTAATAGCTTTTTTGATTTCAACTTGGTTAGATTTTTGTTCTTTTATTTCTCCAGAAAGGGCTTTTATCTCTCCAGACAGGGTTTCTCTAATATCTTCCATGCCTTTTTTGGGCCTGGCTAGCACCTTGAGAATCATCATTCTGAACTCTAGATCTGACTTACCAATATCTGTATTGATTAAGTCCCTAGCCTTCAGTAGTGCCTCTTGTTCTTTTTTTTGTTGTGAGTTTTTCTTCTTTGTCATTTTATCCAGATAAGAATATATGAAGGAGTGAATCAAATACTAAAATGGTGGCAAAGATCTCAGGAAAATGTGCTTTAACCAAATCAGAAGAGACCCCCAAATTGTGGGGGGAAGAAAGGGGGTAAAAAGAAGTTCAGAAAAAAAATGTTTTTAAAAGGAAAAATATGAAAAAAAATACATATATTAGACTTGTGAATAGAACAGGGTCATCCACTTAATTTTGGAAGTATTTTGGTCTCTTAGAAGAAACTACCTTCCAAAATTTTAAAGAATGAAAAATATATATATGAAGGTAAACACAATGAAGGTATGGAATATGCCTATCAAGTTGAAATTTTTTTTTTAATTTCTAAAAAAGGAATTGATAAGATAATTTGGTTGGGAGAATAAAGAAAAAGAAAGTGGAGAGAATTTGCTTAGGCTGGAGACTAGAACAAAGCCCTGTGCTAGATTTAGGGTTTATTTTGATCTATTAGAAGAACTTGTATCCCAAATTCTTTAGAAATAAAAACTCTATGTGTATATAAAAAATAAAATTAGATACAATGAAGGATAAAATGACTATAATAATGAAGGTTCAAAAAAGATTTTTTTTTTTGATGAAAGGTACTGTTAAGTTAAACTAGTTAAAAATGTTAAAAGAGCAAAGGGTAAAACTTTAAAAAAAATTAGCAGAAGAAAAAATAAAATTAACTTTTCAAGACTAAAGATTCATGGGGAGAAAGCCATGAATTCCATGCTTTGCTTTCTCCTCCTCTGGAATTCCACTGTTCTCCTTGGTAAGTTAACTTGGTCTTGGCTGGATTTCTTGTTGATCTTCTGGGGGAGGGTCTGTTGTAGTGATTCTCAAGTGTCTTTGCCTGAGGCGGAAATGCACCGCCCATAATAGGGGCCAGGCTAAGTAATCTGCTCCGGTTCACTTTCGGGAGCTTTTGTTCCCTGAATGCTTTCCGTAGAGTTCCAGAGGATGGGAATGAAAATGGCGGCCTCCCAATCTCCAGCCCAGAGGAGCTGAGAGCTCAGGGCCCCACTCCTCAGTGCGCCCTCAGAGAAAAGCGCTCAATCATTCCTGTCTCCCCAGCCTCTGGCTTAGCTCAGAGAAAAGCGCTCAGTCACTCCCATCTCCCTGGCCTCCGGCTGCGCTCTGAGCCCACCCAGTCTGTGACCAAGCATGTCTGTCTCTGACACACAGCTCCACCTGGAGTCTCCGAACCCCGCAGATCCCTGAGCTCTTCCGGGGGGTCTCCCCGGAATTTGTGGGGACCCCACTCACAGAGCAGTGGCCTGTGCCACGGATTACAGTTCTTGATAACCCTGAGTTAAGAGCTCACTCCTCGGATCCGTTTCTGTAGCTGGCTTCCCTGCTCTAATACCTGCGAGCTCAAGACATTCAGACACTCCCGATGCTTCCGTGACCCCATGGGACCTGAGGCCACGCTGTCTCTGTGTTGGCTTCACCCCGGTTTAGCCTCTGGAGCGATGTCCCTCAGTGGAGCAGACTTAAAAGTTCTGATTTTGTGCTCCATTGCTAATAATTTTATGCAGTTGAGTGAAGTAGAACTTTTTAAAATTCCCTGTTTATCTCACTAATGTCTACACATTCCTGATTTGGGTTTCTACTGCCTCTGATTTTCTGGAACAATATTTCTATGAAAGGAAAATCTGTTCCCTATAGTCCTCTTTTGTCATAAACCCTTTGTACTTGCTTTCTTTTGCCAATTGAACCTACCTTTTTTTTTTTTTTTTTTTTTTAAAGCATCAGTAGAGAAAGCTTGCCTGGCCTTTGCTAGACAGGAGTAGCTGTAGGTGCATTTAAACAATCCAACTTGAAAAGGGGATTTCTTTCTTTTTATTTGAAAGCAATTGAAAATGAAAGATGCGTGTGTCTCAGGACAGAGTGCTTAACTGACCTTGCTCTATTTAACTTCAGTATGGTATATGAAACTGCTTCCCCTGTGTCCTCCACAGTGTTCTCCCCTCTACCCCGTGTTTTAAAAACTCCTTTTCTTGTTTGAAGCACCTGGTTCTGAGTTAGAGCTCTATCTGGGGTATCTGGAATCCATTATGTTGTTAGCTCTTGTTATACTGTTCTTTGCATCTCTTTTTCTTCACTCAAGTAGTCTGTGCGGTTTTGTTCTAAGGGCTATCTGATCATATTTTGAGAGGAAATGGAGATCAAGGTATAGAGGTGGATGATGGCTACATTAAGCTTTAAGTGTAACTATATTTCATCCCCCACAGTACATGCAGCCTTGTTTTTTTGTGTGCGTTTGTTTGTTTTAAGTAATCTAGTGTAAGTTCCTGTGGCTCGAGCAAGTTGAAAACTCTATTTTCACCTGACTAACCCCCTAAAGGTACCTCTCTCCTCAAAGGTAGATAAGGGGATCGTGGTAAAAGTTTCCTAGCCTATCCTCCCTCATCCCCTCTCTCGTTTTAAGACTGCAGAGGTACAGAGTAAACATCTTTATAAGGAAATGTCTGGGTTCTTCCTTTTGAAACCATAGATAATTGTAACCTTGGGAGAAGATATCATTTGCCCTGGACTTCAGTAGTTAACACTTCTTCTGAAAAATGTGGTCCTTTAAAGACAAAGTAAGTAGGGACTAACTGGAGCTTACATACCAAAATAAAACCACAAATTTGTATTCTGGAGGTGTTATCACATTTACTCAGACAGTAGTATGTCTTAAAGTATTATTAAATGTGTTATTGAAATGGAAAATGAGGCCATATGTCAGGGTTTTGTTTTGTTTGCTTGTTTGAGAGGCAGGGTGTAAGGAGCTTGTCTCACAAATATGGTAGTAGGCAAGGGCAACCTTTATGTGGAAGTCAGTATCTCTAAATCTCTGGTAGTCAAGAAATACGAAATACCAAGTTTCAATTCACAAAATGTAATTCCTTTGTTACAAGCATTTCTCTCTTGCTTTCTCTCGATCTCACTCTTGCTCTTTCTTGTCCATAGGCAGTTTCTGAAACTAGTTGCTGATTCCCATGTAATGCTTTTATATATTTATCTACAAAACTGGATTTTTAAAGTTAATGAATGAGTCTTTATCATTCTGCTGCATCTCTCCCCTTCTCTGGGATTGTTGCACTATCTCACTCTTCCTGATACATTGCTTCCTGCTGGGTGACACCATGATTTGCAAGCAATCTGATATATAAATAAGGTGGTGAGAACTACCTCAGCAGTTTAGTTTCTGTTTGAAAGGAATTAAGCAGTATCTTTATGTTTTCTTATATTTTCCTCTACATTGTGATTTCACAGTTATATTAAGCACAATAGGAGGGACTCTTTTGCTTTTACTCCATTTCTAAAAAACACTTGGTTGATTCAAAACCTTCTTGGAAATGTAAAATTCCAAGTTTTATAATAGACTTCTACAGTGTGTGTTTTTGTCACACCAGAATGTGCCATTCAGCAATAGCTAATAACTACTAATTTTCTAGGAACATCTCAGTAATATATATGCTTGGATCAGCGTGTCCTTATTTTTACTGATATCAAAGTAGTGTTTATCTAGGAGGAGTGATAAGAAATAGTGTATAAAACTTGACCTTAATTAGCTTTGTAAACATTATATATTCATAGTTGTTTTGTGTGCTTTGATAGGTGTGGAAATATGTGAGATCCATAAAGCTTTACTTCAATATGCTAACAAGTAAATATGGGATATGGTTTTACTGGATGAACTCATTAGCAAAGATATCTTTTAAGTATAGCTCCCACCCCTTCTGTCCCCCCACCCCATTCCTGTTGCTAATTGACAGACCAGTGTACTGCCATTATACAGCTTGAGTTTCTGCATTTGAAAGAATACTGCAGCTGTTTTGGATACCTTGTGACACTTTGGCAGGTACCTCAGGAACCATATGGCAGCAGGCAGCCAGATCCTTGCACTTCATGTTCTTGGCATTCTCCTGGGGAAGTGGTTCTCAAAGGGTAATCTCTGGACCAGTGCCTTTAGTGTAATCCGGGATTTATTAGAAATGCAGATTTTCTGGCCTCACTCAGACCTACTGAATAAGAAATTGCATGGGGACCGCAATCCGTCTTATGACAAACTGCAGGTGATTCTGATACACACTAACATTTAAGAACCCTACAGTCCAATGACTCAACTCATCTTATTTTACAGGTGTGACACCTGAGAAATAAATAGCACTTGCTCAAGGTCATAAAGCCAGTTTAGTGTAAATAGGAGAGCCTGGAGTAGAGCCTGCCTCAGCCCACTGCTCTTTCTACTATACTAGTCCATATTGGTAGTGCTTGAAGTTGTTTTTAATTATTTAAATTTAGTCATGATAAATTATTATATGTGAAAAATGAGAGGCTCATCTTCTAAGCTTTGCATGCCTGTAATTTTTGAAACTACTGTTAGTGACAGAATCAATCAGAATCAAGTTGTTTTTGGTGACAAGGTAGGAGGATATCATTGGTATTGTAAGTTTACTGGCAACTCAGCAGAGTCTTTGTGTCGTCTAATGTGGTTTTGATGGATGGATATCATCATGTTTTTCAAGCTACAGCATACCAAAATGAAATCAAGCAACTGATTTACTTAAAGAATGATCATTTGTGTTTTGTATTGTGTGTGCGTGGTTTGTAAAATCAACTGCCAAATAATTTCTTAAGTAGCAATGTCCCTGTTATATTAAAATTGACTTCCTTGGTTGTGGGGAGGGAGACAAATAATGGGTTATATAACTGCTTAAGAACACATCTATTGAAGACCAAGAATATCTTATTTCAGTTATGAAGTATTGGTATACTTGTTCTTTAATTATCCTTATTTGTTGTTCTTTAAAGCCTTTTGTTTACAGTAGAAGGATGTTATCATATGTGCTTCAGATAACAAACATGTCCCTATGTTTTGCCTAAGTAATACAGTTAATGAAAGAAGCAAAACCTGCACCCTTTTGTTCATGGAACAAATGAACACTTTAACCTGAATAAAAGTGAGACTCTTTCAGCAAGAATCTATATCTAAAAAATGTATCTTCCTGCAAGTGACCTCTTTTATTTATTTCAAAATACCTATTTGTTCTCATCAATTACATCATGATCTCTGTAGGAAATAAAAAAGGGAGATTTTCCCATGAGAACTTCTATCAAGAAACAATTTCTTCAGCCCTCTTCTGATATATTAAGAAACAGTTCTCATCTCTCTTAAAGTAGGTTTGAACATTTTTCTCTGATGAGTACTTTACATACTCTGAGCAAACAGCTTTAAATTTCTCACATATTTTGCCAAAGAGATTCCTATTTCTCTTTTTTAATCCCTAGTGGCTTAAGGTATCATATCTACAGATAGTTTATACCAGGTTCTCTGTAAGATATATATAAGGCTTATAGTATTTCATTCTGCAACATTATTCCTGGGTCTGTTTGCTCTTGGCACTAAGTTCACTTAGAGTATTATCAATCCTTTGAATTTGTTTTCTGTGATTTGGTTTCCATAAATCATTAGGATGTTCTCTAGATTATCTGGGCCATTTCCCTGCCTCAAGGTATGCCTGTATATAACTTTGTAAGACAAATGATTAGACAGCATGTTTCTAAGTGTTCCAGAAGAAAAGTGTAATAGCACCAATAATCATTATATAATGAGGGATGTCCAGGGAAACACCAGCTGCACTTATATTCCTCACAAGTTCCATTGTTCTTGAATGCTGGTATGGTTCTTTATTTTTATTGAAGTTACTTGACATGTCTTATTCCTTTACTTCAGACAAAGTATTTTATTTCTAAACCTAACCTTAATTATATTATTGAGAAAATAGAAAGCAGACTTTCTAACTAGTATATTCCACCATGTAATCACATTTGTCCAGTTGTCAGCCCTTTCTGATATATAGGTATATCTTGACTAACCATTATTATAGAATATGTCTCTCTTTTTTAATGAGAAACTATTGAATTATTCATTGAAAGAATGAATGGATGAATTCATTTGAATTCATGAATTCATGAAATGAGTCAGTGAATTCATTTCATCAAAGAATGAAAGAATGAATTCAAAGAAAAACATTCTTAAAAGTTGAATGATTTGGGCGCCTGGGTACTCAATCTGTTAAGCGTCTGCCTTCCGCTCAGGTTACGATCCCAGGGTCCTGGTATCGAGCTCCGCACGGAGCTCCCTACTCAGCGGGGAGTCTGCTTCTCCCTCTGCTCCTCCCCCGCCACCATTTGTGCTCTGTGTCTCACAAAAATAAATCTTTAAAAAAATTTTTCAATGATTTATATATTTCAGAAGCTCTTTATTTTTCTAAGATTTATTTATTTTAGAGAGAGCATCAGGGTCGGGATGGGGGGGTGGCAAAGAGCAAAGGAAAGAGAATCTCAAGCTGACTCTATGGGAGCACAGAGCCTGACATGGGGCTCGCTGTCATAACCCTGAGATCATGACCTGAGCCAAAACCAAGAGTCAAACACTCAAGCAACTGAGCCACCCAGGCACCTCTCAGATCCTCTTTAGTATTCAGTATATTCACAACATGCTCCAGGTTTTCCTCAGTGGTCCATTGGCTCTCATATTTATTGAAATAATTTTATTTACCATATGTTTGTGTCATATTGGACATGTTAGGAGAAAAGATTGAATTTTGAATGTGAAAGGTCCTTCTTTTATGAAAATGCATTCTCTAACATTAATAAAAGTCACGCTGGCATTCTCTTACAGGAAACTCACTAACATAACCAAAACCATGAAAAATGTATTTAGATGTTTGATTGAACTGAGATGGGTGATTTGTTTCCCTGTCTGATAAGTTATAATGCACAAAAATAAAATTATAATTAATAAGTACAAATGTGGCAGATATATTGATATTCTAGGTAATATTGAAGCAGTTGTTATTTCATGTGCTCACAATAGAAAAAATTTGACTTTATTTTGCAAATACTGCTGAATTTTCTTCTGAAAAATACTATAATGAGTGGATTTATTTATTCAGTTCTCAGTGAGGTCTGGCTGTATCAAGGTTTTGTAAAAACAAACATGTATTCTCTATCTCCAAGTATATTAACTAATGTATAAAAGCTTGACATTCATTAATGCTTGCTGAGAAAGAAAAAATGAGTTTTAGAGATTGTGTTTTGCTCAGTACTGCATAACTTATTTTTACAAGCCCTACTGAAGCTTTGATTTCTAAATCTCTCCCCAGTGAAATCATACCTCAAAGATGTTTCATTAAAATGACAAGATAAGCTGCCTTGTAATCCTGTGCTGGAGTAGGGGCAAGGGAAAGAGTTCTAGGAGATCTTATACAACCATTCCTAAGCTTTAGGGAAAGACCAGAAATTATAGACTTCAGTGGAAAAATTGGCAATGTCTCTATCATGAGGATAATAGCTGAAAAGATGGGCTATGTGTAGAGCACAGGCTTATCTTAATCTTGTATCGATGAATCAAAGTTAAAACATGGAGGATAGAGTTATGGAATGTAGGAACTATTAGAAAGACTGTGTGTTTGAAATTATGCGTTTTAGAAAATATTTTTAAATGCATATTTTCATTGTTATAGACGTTTGCATTGTGTCATCTTTCACTTTTGTCTGTCCCTCTTCTATTTTAAAATATTTTCTTAGAGAACTGGTAATAGTTCAGATGGCTTCATTATATGCCTAAATATTAGTTTGAACCATTTGAAATTGTTGCTATTTGGCCTTTTTTTTTTTTTTTTTGCCTATAAAAACGGCAGGCCCACATCATTCAATCTAATAATAATTATATAATTCTCAAAACAGAAAAAATATCCTACTATTACTTAACCACTTTTAATTGTATATGAAACTCATACTCTGTCTTAGTTGATCCTTTACTGGCTAGGTTTGACATTAAAGAGACTTTTCTAACAGACTTTTGGCACTAGAAGGGAGAGTTCAAATACGAGAACCCACTCCCTGTTCGTGCAAGGCCACACTGGGAGACAGCCCTTAATGAAGTCAGTAGTCTGGTCCCCTATGAATGCAGTCCTTATGTTTACATAGTATTTCTTCAGAGAAAATGTAGCATGGTTGATTAATCTATCATTTTCTTTATTATTGTTCCAAGTATATATGCCCTGGTCATTTTAAAAAATATTTTATTTATTTATTTGACAGACAGATCACAAGTAGGCAGAGAGGCAGGCAGAAAGAGAGAGGAGGAAGCAGGCTCCCTGCTGAACAGAGAGCCTGATGTGGGGCTCGATCCCAGGACCCTGGGATCATGACCTGAGCTGAAAGCAGAGGCTTTAACCCACTGAGCCACCCAGGCACCCCTGCCCTGGTCATTCTAATGAGATTAAGAAATATTGTTGTACAGTATCTTGGGTAAAGCTGCATGTTAACAAGGTTTCTTTAGCTACCCGGTACCAAATCACCTCTTAAGTGAGGATGACCAATCCATCCAGCACTTGTTGACTCCTCCAGGTTTGACTTTGAGGTAGAAGTGACCTCTTTCTCCCTTTACTCCCCAATTCAGAGTACACCTGAACATAGCTTCCTCTAGACTAGTTATAAAAATTTCAGCAATGAATGGGATTCTTTCAGTAATACTTTTCCTTCTTTGTTGAAGACGGTGCTAATGTGAGTACTTAGTTTCTAAAACAAATGTAAAAACCTCACAAGATAGGTAATTGCTTTAAGAAATCATAATTTTTTTCTTCCTTTCCCTGAAATAGAAATCATAGTCCTGTTAAAGAACCAGGATTCCATACATCATCAGCGTAAAGCATCAAAAGTGTATTCCTTCTAAAAGACAGGGATAAATTCCTC
Organism: Mellivora capensis; assembly: GCA_004024625.1. Classification (NCBI taxonomy): domain Eukaryota; kingdom Metazoa; phylum Chordata; class Mammalia; order Carnivora; family Mustelidae; genus Mellivora; species Mellivora capensis. The sequence continues at coordinate 77,766 of PISX010005784.1, read as the reverse complement.
TTATACTAAAAATTACTGGCTCAGAAGTGCTAAGTGAAAAATTGCCCTTATCATTTCTTTGTGGATTGCAGTTTTCCCCCTGTTGATCTAGGCTATAAATAGGAAATAAAGAATTGAGTGAAATATGATCATATGCAGATTTTACTTATGAGTTTAGGTGAACAAATCATAAAAAGAACAAAGTATTGCCTGGTCCTAAATCTTTGCCAAGGAGTGTTTGGCAGATACCACTCTCCCTCCTTTTGGCAGATATCACTGTTTAGCCACATTTTTGAAGAGTAACAGATATGTTTTTGAATATTTTTTACTTATCTAAAAGAGGGGAAATAATTAAAAATATTAAAAGTTATTTCTGTTCAGTGGACAGGCAAAATATAGTCTTTAAAATCCTGTATTTAATAAAATCAGCAGTTGTTCCCTTTATAACATCTTTATCTGAGGAAATTTATCCGTATATGGACTATACAAAAACAATTTGATTTTCTAAATGATAGAAACTGTCTTCTGTAAACATTTGAGCCATTTTTAAAACATAATGGAAAAAGTAGGCTGTTCTACTAAATTATTATTCTAAGAGCCAAAAAGCTACAGTATTTTCCTTTCTGTTCTTCAGCTATATTATGCATCAAGTAAGTAGAGATTTTTAGAGAGTATTTCATTTTACTTAGTTTGACTAGCAAGATTGCTTACGAGCAAAAAAATTCTCTTAATTTTTAAATCAGACTACCTGGAAGAAATACACAGTTTACCTATTTGTGGCAGTGCATCTCAAGAGGATGCCTTAAGTTTGTTTTGCACAGTGCTATTTGCTGAGTAAGTGCCCAGTAGTTACATGTTGAAAGCTAGAAAGAAGCAGTAAAAATTAAATAAGGAGTGTGCTGAGGGTATGATTTTAGCAGTACTGATGAATTGTTCTTGAGTCCTACCTGCTTTCCACTTCGGAGCCTCCTGTCCCAAGAAGAGACATGGTTGAAACAAATGTGAAAATGTAAATCTTTTCTACCTAAACCCAAGCAAGAAATTGTCTATTTTCAATAAAAATATAACAATATTTACAAACAGGAATTACACAGCAATAGCTAGATAGTGACACAGTTATTTCATAAAATAGTATATGATACAAACCATGGGAGTTTTTGAATTTAAAAAGAAAACTCAAAGAAATGCAGAGGTCAAGTAGACACATCAACTTAAAATAAAGCACTTATGAAATTAAGCTCCAAGGAATGACATTCTTTAAATGCCAGTATTTTAAAAGCTTTAAAACCAGCTTTTAGCAGGTTATTTAAGCATAGTTATCATCCATAATGACTTTATTTTAAAAGAACCACATAATGTTCAGAAATTGACATAATTATATCTCTGGGATATTTGTGCCTAATTTGTAATTCTATACCATTTTCTTCTCATTGACTCCTATGTAATTCAATGGCATCCATATTATTTACTCAGTAATCTGTAATTATAGACTTCCTCTAATGAAGTGCCCTATGCTTTATTGCCCTGTGTTTTTAGGAGCTCTGTGGGTTTCAATTTTAGAAAATTTGAACTTGGAAGAGCTGTTTTTTCCCCAGATGAACATTATAAAGTAATGAAGAGATTAATCACTGTTGCCTTGATTGTTTGAAACACCAAAAGGCAGTACCACTTAATATATAATTACCATATTACTTTTAATATGTCTTCTGTTTTAATTTAAAGGTTGAATTCAGTTAAATGTTAATAGCAGTATGTTAAATTTACTACGAATATCTGCCTTAGGGAATTTTTTTTTATTTTGGGAAATTAATTTTTTTCCATTGGAGAAAAACTTCCTTTAATTTAGTAAAGCATATAATTAAGATCTATCCAAATTTTAATTATTTAATAGAGTAGGATATTGTTAATATGTATTTGTAAAAATTATCTAAATTAGAATAGATCTGGAGAGCTTAAGTATGTCCATATAATAATCTATCTAAAAGCTCTATACATTTAAACTTGAAAGTATAAATCTTTTTATATTTATCTTTTTTTTATTGTTGCTTTTTTCTTTAGAATTTGCATCAATCTTTTATTTCTTAAATTAGGTACATGAGGGAAAACATACAGATGCGAACATTCAGGATCTGTATCAGGAATGATAAAGAGAAGTAGCCTGGATGGTATGGTTGGAGGAGCCAAAGAAAAAATCTGGAAATAATTAATAAGGCCACTATTCTGGAAATATTAATAAGGCCAATAATTAATAAGGCCATTGGAATTATTGGATCTGATGAGCATTGAATCTTGGGAAAGGGGATAGTGTGATTAGAGTTAGAGTTTAGTATAATAGAAGAGATTAGAAACAGAATTCACCAAGTTGATTCATTATTAGTTGTCCAGATTAAGGGATGAATGTTAGACTTTGAGAAAAACTCTGACTGTGAGTTATAGGCTGTGAAGAAGTGATAAAGCTTAGTCACTGTTTGAATTTGGAGATGAAGATTCCAGGCCTGGGGAATAATCAGAAATGAGAAAATTGGGATGAGAAGTCACTAGGAATATGGTTGGGTGGGGAATTCTGCCGATGATTACAGCAGTCTTAGTGTACATTTTACGAGGTGATGGGAAATTTTGTAAATAACAGTATTTGGAAGTAGCCGATGATTTGGGCCTATAATGGAAATAAGAGTTAATAGCAGGGATTTGAATTAAGGCATCTCCATCATGGAAAGGAACTAAAAGCCTTGAAATTGATCATTTCCCACTGTCTAAGACAGAAAGGCCACAGACTATCCAGTGACACTTCGGTATGTTTTCTAATATCTTTCAGCAATTTGTTTCAATTCCATCAGGAGACAGCAATGAGATTGCTGGGTAGATAAATCATTCTGGTTGATTGAGAAAGTATCCAGGAAGTATCCAGTCACACTGGCTTTTTCTCCTGGAGCAGATTATTGAATTCCTCTTTAGAAATTATTGAGGGATTTAGATCAGGGCTTAAAGGTAAATCTGTCTCTCTCCCATTTTGAAACATCAGTGTAAATTACACTATTGAGTTAGGATAATGCGTATCAGAAGTACATACCTTCAGCTCCGTTTTGGAGCCAAGTGGCAATAGGCAGCTTCTTAAGAATTGCTAACTATATTTTGTGCCATGTGATCCTCCCTTACTTTCAGATTGGTCCAGAAATTGATTTTTGACTCAAGGACAACCATATATAAACTGATCTATTTCAGAAGAGATGACCTGTCATAAATACTCTTCCCAAAAGTCTATAATGTACTGGTTGAATCTATTTGATTCTTTTCTTGGGGAGTTTGGATTCAAAGACACAAAGAAAGAGAATTTATTCACAAATGGCAAAAGAGAAAATAAAAATAAATAAGAGTAGATGCACATGGGTAAGTGTGAGTGGACATCAAGGTAATAAAGTAATGTTAACAGATGACTAGGGCTATTATTGTAGCTAGAAGGTTAGTCACGATTGTATCTTGAATGGTATTTCAGTTCTTCGTGATGCCTGACCATGTAGCTGCTGAAGGCTGTTTTTCTATTTCTCTTTATTTCTGCATACATCCTTACGCTAAACCCCCACCTTTGTTTTTTGTAAGCCATCTAACATGTTCATCAAGAGGATTATAACAGTAGCCAGTTAAATAAAAGAAATTCTCTCTTTTCCTTTTCCTTCCTCCTTGCTCCACCCCACTAGTGGATCTAATTACTCCATGAGAGTGGAGTATGGTGAGGGATAAGTTGGGGAACAGATTATATTACCCATTCTCCCATTCACATACCCGGGTCCAAAAGACTAACCAGGAATGGGGAACAGAAACACCTTGAAGCAAATATAAGATTAGTATTTAAACTACAATCAGACCATTATGGAAGCTTGCCAAAATATCATTAAGAGACATGAAAGGGAGATTGGACATTACATGTCTAGGAGCAGTGATGGAAAAAACAAAAAACAATTTTATGTGTGTACCTTTACCGAATTGAGACTGCCCATAAACCAGTTGGTTATACATGCCTTTTCACAAATTGCTTTTGTTTTTTTTTTAAAGCAAAAGTGCAAAATATCACCATGTTAAAAAAACAATATGATATGGTCCTCAATTTGAAAGGGGGTAGTTGTAATAACAAATGAGTTTGTAACAGTGTATACTGAGTATTCAAAAATATGTGGTCAGAGAAATACACCCAAACACACAAGGTGAAACTACTTGTACTTTAAAAATAGATAAGCAGCAGTTAAGTTCCTCTGCCTTCCTGGCTGGAGAGTTGACTCTATAGAATCTAGAAAACACAGGAAGGAGAACACCAGATTTGAAAATTGGGCTTGCAGCTGATGAACTGTCCACTTGTTTCGTATATTCCCAGCACCAGTGATTAAGAGTATCTGCTCCCTCATTTACAACATTTATTAGTTTTAGAGGTAGAATTTAGTGTTTCATCAGTTGCATATAACAGCCCGTACAACATTTTTATGCTCAGTGTTAGGCTGCCACTATTGCTATGGTGAATGACAGTTGTTAAAACTGCCTGACTGGGTGCCTGGGTGGCTCAGTTGGTTAAGCGACTGCCTTCAGCTCAGGTCATGATCCTGGAGTCTGAGGATCAAGTCCCGCATCGGGCTCCCTGCTCAGCAGGGAGTCTGCTTCATCCTCTGACCCTCCCCCCTCTCATGCTCTCTCATTCTCTCTCTCAAATAAATAATCTTCAAAAAGAAATAAATAACTTGCCTGACTGTACTCTCATAAGGACCATTCTAGAAAAGTCACTTTCATCCCACACTTAACCTTTTATCTGTGCTAGGCACTAAAGAAGATACAAGTAAATATTTTGCCTCATGATGGTGTTCTGGAAGCTAAAACTATTTCTCTCCCTCTCCTCCATCCTGGTCATGGGTTTATATTTCTTATGGTTAGGCTTATTGTACAGTACTGATTCTGATATGACAGACTGGTTGAAGTCCATAGATAAGGAGCGAGGTCTTCTGTAAAGAAGCTAAAATTACTCCCTGTCAGTCATACATGAAATCAGCACATGGAAAGCAAGTCTCCCACTGACCTTTGGGAAAAAACCCTTCTCTTTTTGCAACTTTTCTTTTGGAACTATACTTTAAGGCTCTTAAATATAAATCTACATAGAAGTGTATATATAACTGTTGCTTCATTATCCTGTCTCATTCTTGGCTTTGGCCCTCTACATGAAGGTATCTCATTTTCAAGAATGCTGATATTCACTGCTTATTTTCCTTCCTACCTTCCATCCATGATGAGCTTTTGTTTTACTGATATGGAGGTTGCCAAGGTACTTCAGTATCTTAGAGGCTAATTGTGATCTCCACAGGTGCCTATACCAGCATGAAGTTGATATTGACTATGCATACTCTAGAGCAAGGGTCAAGAACATTTTTTGTAAAGGACCAGATAGCATTTTAGACCGCATAGGCCGAAATTTCTCTGTCATAACTACTCAGCTGTGCTGTTGTAGCCTGAAAGTGGCCATAGACAATACATACTGAATGAGCATGGTTATCATCCAATAAAGGTAATGGACTAAAATTTGAATTTTGGGAAATTTTCATGGAGCACAAATAGTATTCTCTTTTTTAGTTTTTCTTTTTTTTTTTTTAACCTTTAAAATGTTTTTAGACTTTAAAAAAAAAACCTTTAAAATGTGAAAACCACTATTAGCATGTGGGCTGTTCAAAAACAGGTGGTAGATTGGACTTGACCTCTAGGGCTATGGTTTGCCAACACCATCTCCAGAAACATACTCTCTAGGTTCTTTTTTTTGTTCCCCATACTCTCCAGGTTCTAATGCTCCCAACTGTGACCTTGAATGAGTTACTTCTCCTAAATATGCTTCAATGTCTTTACCTGGAAAATAGGTTGGTGTGGGGATTCAACTTAAATCCCTTAAAACAGGCCTGACATATGAGAGGTTCTCAATAAATCACTGATACTATTAATAGTCCTACTTCCAAAAACATCTTTCTTTCGTCTTTTTAGAAAGTAGATTAGATTTCCTTTGGTGGATGGTTTTGAATTGACTTAAATTGATTCTTCTCCCAAGTTTGTTTTTGCATAATTTTCCCTTTACAAGTATTCCATGCCCTTAGTAAATGATTGATTTTGATAAGATACACACAGTATTTCAAAGGTTCCTGTGAAGTATTAATTATTTAAAATACTGAATGTAAGATATTTTACCAGAGGCATCAACAATAGTCTTATGGTAAGCGCTAACATTCAGGTTTGTTGGGTGTTTATTTTTAGGATGTATAATTTTCTTCTCCCAATCTTCTAGCATACAGGTAACTAGGAAAAAAATGAATATGTGTAAACATTATTCTTTAACGGCCATTTAATATCAAGCTGTCTTACCATAGGCAAACTTCCAAAAATGTGCCCCTGGCCAAAAAAGTTTCTTCACTATAACTCTACCATTAGAAATCCATTCATTTGTGTTAACAAGCTCTCTTTAAGTTACAGATACATCAGGGAAAGTTAACTTACCAATTCAGTTACCCTGACAAACTTAGGTAGCACCTACCATGTAGATACTTGGGGAGAAATCACCTCCTCCCCCACCATTCATCACTTTGGAGCAGAATATCAATTTATCTTGTGATTCCTAATATAGAATTTATTTCATGACAAAATGTACTAAAACATTAACCTTAAAACTGTTAAAGAAGAGTAGTCTTTACTATGAAGTTTATCCAGGGTCTGATGATTTACCTCACTATAGGAAAATGTTAATTACCTGTTCTGGCAAGGAGATGAGATAACAGAATGAATGAACTCTCTAACCAATATTTTCCTTGTACTTTTAACTTTAATTGCTCTCAGATTAATTTTGCTTTTTGGTAGGTACTACTGCTCTAGTCTTCAACCTGGGAGCATACCATTTTTCTGTTTTGTTTTACAAATTTTCTAGTGCCATGTAATGTAATTACTACACTGCCCCTAGCTCATGCTGTGGTTTCTGATAATTTCTTTTGAGCTCCTGTGTCCTTTTTTCCCTTGTAAAAGTTTTCTTCTTTTCAACAGGAACATCTGCCTTCATTATTTTCTTTAAACCTTTATACATTCTATGTATGTCCTCTTTTAATCTCTTTGGAGTGGTATCTTGATTTTCTTAAATACTTTCCATTGCCATAAATAACTTCATAGACTATTATCTTAGTTACCATCTGTTGATTTTCCAAATCGCCATTTTTTCCATTCTTCACTCACTTCCAATTAAACTGTAAACTAACAAAAACCTCCCATCAGGTGTAGGCTTTCTACACTGCAATACAAGTTGCCCAGGCTTTGTCATATCTGTTGATATATGATTTGATTTCTTTTCTGACTCATTTATGGTATTAGTATTAACTCTTACAGATAAGATATTATGGTCCTGCAGCACATTGTGTTATTTTGACCATATTGTATTTACCTTAGTCTATTACCTATACTTTGTTGAATTGTAAGAGCTGTTTTTTAAGATCCCAGAGAAGAAACGTTACTTACCTCTATTTTGGTAGGTGAGCCATCTTCCAACTTTGTGCCATCTACAAATCCATGCATCTTGCAGCATGGTCTTAATCTGGACCATAATATGTAGTGTGAAAAAGATTGAATCTAACACTGATTTTTCTTTTACTCTACTTATCACTGCCTTCTTACCCTGCCAACTTCCATTTACTATTAGTCATGACCTTGCTCACAAAACCAATTTTACTTTTCTATTTAGTCTTTCACCAGTAATGCCAAAATTTTGCCCAGGGTTATAGGCAAATAATATTTGTCACTGTAAATTAAATTGTATTCTTGTATAACTGATTTTTCTCCTAACTGGTCCATTTTGTATACTACTATGAGGCTGACCTTAAATGTTACCTTTCTCATGTCACTGTTGTGCTGCCTTTTTAGTGTCCCTTGAAGCATGTTCAGGTTTCTTATTCTAATACCCAAAGCCCTTTAGAATTTGCTCTGATCTAATCCATCCAACTACAACTCCTGTACCTTTCATCTATGTTCTCTTCCCATGGTTTATCATGCAGACCGTATGTATTTGATTCAGGCAGCTATACTTATTCAAAACAACCTTGACATATTTTACCCTCTTAAAAGCATATGATATGAACAGGTAAAGCTAATATATGATGTTAAAAATCAGAGCAAATATTGCCTCTGAGTGGTGGAGGCAAGAAGGATCTCACTGGGGGTGATGGACAGTTTCAATGTCTTGCTTATGGTAATATTTACATGGTTGTAGGTACTTGTCAAAATTCATCAAATGTATGCATAAGATCTATACAGTATTTGTAAATTGATATACACACACACAGAGCAAGCAAGTGAGCACATATGTGTGTGCTAGGAGTTAATAAATCTAGATTTCAGTGTTCTCCAACCAGTCATTATGTAACCTTTTCAATGTAATGTTTTCAGAGGCTGAACTTAAGTTCTAATTTTTCCATGAGTCTTCCCCAACTCTTCTATTCCACAGAGACCATAGATTTATTTTCTTTGATTATATAATCTATATATTATCTCACATGATAGGGTCCTACCTTCAGTAAGAAGCCTTTTGCTTCTTTTGGGTCACTTTAAAACTGATTGGTTTTTAATAATGTCTTCAACTTTTGAACAGCTCAACTTTTTCTTTTTTTTTTTTTAAAGATTTTATTTATTTATTTGACACAGAGAGAGAGATCACAAGTAGGCAGAGAGGGAGGCAGAGAGAGAGCAGAAAGCAGGCTCCCTGCTGAGCAGAGCGCCCGATGTGGGGCTCGATCCCAGGACCCCTGGGTCATGACCTGAGCCGAAGGCAGCGGCTTAACCCACTGAGCCACCCAGGTGCCCCATTTTTCTTTTTTTTTTTTTTTTAAGATTTTATTTATTTATTTGACAGAGAGAGAGAGACAGCGAGAAAGGGAACACAAGAAGGGGGAGTGAGAAAGGGAAAAGCAAGCTTCCTGCCAAGCCTGGAGCCCAATGCGGGGCTCGATCCCATGACCTTGGGATCATGACCTGAGCCAAAGACAGACGTTTAGCCAGCTGAGCCACCCAGGCACCCCTATAATAGTGAATTAAAGCTGTTATTCCCAGGTTGTTAGGATCTTAGGAAATAATTTTTGTAGCATCGGCTTTAGTCATTTTTGAGAAGTAATAAACTGGAGTTGGGTCTTAGTTAATGGGAATGCCCAAGACACAAAGTGTTAGGTTCTTAGAGGAATAAGGGATATTGTAATTAAAAATGTTAGATAAAAAGAAAGGAGATCTCATAGTATTTTCAAAAACTGTGAAGGGTCAGAAATTTTACCCTACTTATACGCTAACAAGTCAGCTTGCCAAAGTTTCAGGGATGCTTATATAGCAAGACTCCTGGGTCAGAGACAAAGAACTCTTGTTATTCACAGTACAGCCAGCAGTGTGGGCTTCATGTTCATACTACTTTCCCCTACTTTCCAACTCCCGCAGGACAACACCAAGGTGAGTTCAGGTGGATGCAATGCACACAGTGGGTTTGTGTTACTGCTGAGGACCCAAGTTTTAGGGAACCCAAATCTTTTATAATGAAATGAAATGAACACTCTGTAGGGAAATGTAATTTATCATCAGACTTATCCTCTGTTCTGAAGGGAGACACTGTGTCTTTCAAGTCTGTTGACTATAAAAACAGTCTTGAAAAGATAGTTCAGAACAAAGGTCATCAATGCTTGTGCTCACAAAGTGCACGGAAATGTGAGAAACCCACAGAGAATTGCCTCTAAATAAGTTTGTGCAGCCACTAGGGAATAGTCTTGCACAAAGGTGTACCAGAGATATTTAATTTACCTAGTGCTAATTTTAACATATGGCATCTCCAAACTCTTCTGGGGAAATTAAGTCAACACAACACAGGTAAATGTTGATGATGAGAATTGAAATCAGCAGACATTCTGTGTCCACTGAATGACCAACACCATTGGAAACATGAAAGGGAAGGTACAACGTATCCCTTTCATTTTACCCAATATATATAGTTCACACAGAGCCCCGCTGGACTGCTTGTAACCACCCAACTCCTTAATACTATCTCTGATCTAATTTCGGATGAAATGTTAGAAAGTTGCCTCTGAATTTTTACTTCCCAGACATGCCCATATATTACCCTTTAGGGCCTAAAAACATTGCCAGTTTTTTTCCTTGATACTCCTTCACTGAGTAAAATAAGTATTATAAGAAAACACAGTTTTCTGTGCAATTCAATAAAACTATTTTCCTCTTCAATGAAAAAAAGACACATTTTTTTCCCCGAGTTTGACCTCATAGACCAAAAAACAGAAAATAAAAACATCTACTCATTACAGATCACATCTAAGTAAGAATTAATGGTTCTTTGAACTTGCAAATTCTAAGTGAATTATCAATCTCACACAATTCAATCACATACCAGATTTCACTGAAATTCATTTAAAATGAAGGATAACATCTTTCAAATGATCATGTTGGCTTCCATTTTGTTTTAGGAAGAGTAACTGAAATATAAAATGGTTCTAAGATGTATTTGTAAAACCTTCATTCCTTCAAGTTATGTATTTAATGAAAACCTCTCAATTCTTTTGAAAAGTTATGAACCAAATGATAAAGTAGTAGTGGACTGAAACCTATATTACTTTCCTTTAATACATCAGTGATATTTACAAAGACCTGGCCCCTTTTTTTTTTTAAATAGAACCATCTAACACATGCCTTCTCAGCAGGGACAGTATCACCCCAAGGGGATGAATATTGGTTCTTGGGGAGGTGGGCAGAGAAAAATCTTGGATATTACAATTGTTAATGGCCCTCCAAAGGGCCACACTATATAAACAGATTATACAGTACATCTACTGTATTAAATTTTAATGGTAGGACAATTAGGAAAAAAGTGTCTAAAAAGGCTCCTCAGCAGGATGGGGAAACTAATGAAAAAAAAATGGTTTAGAAAAAGTGATCTAGCATAATATTTTGACGAATGTTGTGTTCAGATAGCAACCATTAATTAAGTAAAGGGATTTACTTTTAATTCCTCTCTATATCATATTTGTTCCATTTTTAATATTTATATAGTATAATTGAAGAATTTTAATGAAATGACATCCATGTCATTGTTATAATTTTTAATGTCTTAAAATTTAATAATTGCATATTATTTATGTAAAATAATAAATACATACTGTTTTGTAGTCTTTTTCTTTTATACATATATTTATTTTTCTATGTAGTCTTTATAATGACTATTTTTATAAGGATACATGAAATTCAGTTATACTGTGGTTCTCTTCTGGTTGTATTTCTCTATCTCCAAAAATTCCTTTCATGTTTCTACGTAATTCTGCTTCTACTGATTGTCTATTAAAAATTGGGATCCTCAGGGCACCTGGGTGGCTCAGTCGGTTAAACATCTGCCTTCAGCTCAGGTCATGATCCCAGGGTCCTGGGATGGAGTCTTACATCAGACTCCCTTCTCAGCTGGGAGTCTTCTCCTTCTGCCTCTCCCCCCTGCTCGTGATCTCTCTCTCTCTCAAATAAATAAAATCTTTTAAAAAATAAAATTAAAATTGGGGTCCTCAGGAATTGCATCCTATAATGTCTTCTCTTTCCATATGGTATATCTGGCTGATCTCACCCATCTTCCAATAGTACCCAAATCTTTAGCTTCAACCCAGACTTCACTCCTGGGTTCCAGACTCGTATTTCTAACTGCTTACTAGATATGTCTACTTAAATATTCCTCAGAAAATAATCATATTTTCTCATACCGGTTTATCCCTGGTGATCTAGACTCCTTCCCTCACCCTTGATCTTGCCCCCTCAGCCAGGTCTTATTAACTATATTAAGACCTTCAAAGTATCCACCCTCTCCATTTCTTCTATCCTTTTAGTTCACTTCTTTATCTCTTAGACAATTACACTATACTCCTAGCCATTTTTCTGCCTTCTGTTACACCATACTCTGAGTCATTCTCCACAGTGCTGTCCAGCAAGTCTTTCTAAAATGAAAGTCTAATCAAGTCACTTTCTATTTCTTATAGCTGTGTTTCCCAATACAGTAGCCACTAGCCACATACAGGTAATGAGCACTTGAAATGTAGTTAGTCTGAGTGAAATGTGCTAAAATAAAAACACTCTGGATTTCTGAGACTTAATCTGATAAAAAGACTTTAAAAAATAAATATTTTTGTATATATTGAGTTAAACATTTACTTAATATATGAAAATTGATTTCATCTGTTTTTTTTTTTTAAATATGACTCCTAAGAAGTTTAAAGTTATTTACGCAGCTCACATTTTTGGCCTACATTATATATCTATTGAGAGTGTTGAGCATTATAGAATAATGCTCAAACCCATATCATAGAATTATGATCTTTTATCATTTGGTCACCATATGCCTCATCCATTTTGTCTTCTGTTAGCTGCATGCAAAGAGGGCTGGTCTTGGTGTCACATTGACATGGGTTCGTACCTGGGCCCCTTCACATGCTAGCTGTGTGATCTGGAACAAGATGCTTAAACTCTAAGTTTCAGTATCCTCAGCTGAAACACAGATGATACCTATATCAATGTGTAGTTGGATTAAAAGATACAACAAATGTAAAGTGCTTACTGCCTAAAATTTAATTCTCCCAGGTACATTCTAGCCATGCCAAACTACTTTCAGTTCCTCTTTTCTTTGTACTGTAGAGAGCAGGTGATGGTGCAGACGTGTCTGCAGCTTTAATATTCCTAAATGTTTATAATCCCCCTTCCCTGGTTAGTCACTGGGGCTCCACTTCCCTTTGATCTGTCCTGTTTTTACCAAATTTTGGACCTCAGAACCTCTGTTTTTCCCTTTGTTTTTATTTAATATCATGTCCTAGAGAATTCATTTTAAAAGAACAAATGATTGATATAACATTGTAAAAAAATCTCAAGTCAAATAAAGGGCATAATCAAAAAAGGTTTTAGCTTGTTCTTGCCCTGTAAGAGAATACTTGTGGGTGTGTGTGTGTGATATGATACCCCATAGTCATTCTTTAAACAAAGGATTTAAATTTAACTTCAGAATAGCATCAGAAACAGTTTTTTTCTCCCTCACTCCTGCCTTCTTCTCTTAACCCTTCTGCTTACAAATGTCCTCTACCCCAGGCCCACACATTGAGCAACCACTCAAATTAACCACTTAGTTAGGGTACTTTTATCATCAGCTAAACCAGATGGGAAGATGGGTCTCAGCTCTCTGTGAATTATCCACAGTATACTAGCATTTCTGACAATAAATACCTTGAGACAAATGTTCTAACAAATCTTAAAAGTGTTTTTGATGGCCAGAATTGTCAAAGATAAGAATAGGGTAAAATGTTTTAAATGCATTTGCATTAGGAATTTCCATGTACATCTTCTGAATACTCTGCTCATGGAATCTTAACAGTTCTTAACCATAGGAAAAATTTAGAAACACAACAGCATTCTAAAAGGCATGATGAAAAAAAAAATTTTTTTTAAGTGATGATGAGACTCTGGTTAATGTCTCTCAAATATAAAATGCACCCTTTCAAATGATGTGGTCACCTTTTCCTTCTACAATGTCAGCATCTTGAAATTGGTAAAGGATATGGATTAGGTAGGAATTGAATGCAAATGTGTTTTTGCAAATAGTATCTTTTGAGATAATCACAGATGATGGTTGAATGCTGAAGGTATTAATACAATCAGTATTTAACCTTGTATAACTCTGCTTCATCAAATCACGCCATGCACATTGATTGCATTAAGCCAGGTCATTGGTTTCTTGCTTAGGAATATCTTAGAAGAATTTTAACAGGAAGGCCCAGTAGCTGATCAGCTACTATTTATTTGCATACTGAGTGTGTCATCAATAATACAAAAGACAAGGTCCTTAAGTTGAAAGAACAGTGGGATTGGCATGAATTTTGCTTAATGGTGCATAGTAAGCAAAGTAGTCTGTGGTGCCAGAAAGTGACAGGATCCATTATGTTTAAACAGATATATGTCTTTAATTTAGGGATATTATGTAAACCTGACAGGAGCTTTCCCCTTTATTTTCCTGTAGTTTAACTTTAATTGCTCTAAGATTAATTCTGATTTCTCCCTCCCTCCAGAGGGTGATGAGACTGGTGTGATGGATAATCTTCTAGAAGCCCTACAATCAGGTGCAGCATTCCGAGACCGCAGAAAGCGAATTCCCAGGAATCCAGGTAAAACTCCTTCTGGTTTACATGGTATTATAAAATGTGAATGTTCCAGTTTACATGGTATTATAAAATGTGAATGTTCATAGCCAACTACTACCCCTGAAAAACCTTCCCCGTGAATTTTTTTTTAATAGTCAATCTCAGTTCATGTATTAAGAAGTCTCAACAGGCTTCTATGTCTATGTGAGCACAAGTTTCAACTTGGTAAACATATCTTCAAATAACTGTGGACTCCACAAAAAAATTTCAGAAACAAGTACTCCTGCTGCGTTTAATATTAAATATTTTAATTGTTGTTTTATGTGCATGTGGTTTGGGTGGAACATGTTTTAAAACCATAAATGTAATTAAATCATTAAAAGTAATTGGCCCTAGGGATGTCACTTTAGCTATTTACAGGTAAGGAAACTGAAATAATGCTTCCTTCTAGAAGTAATTTTGGCTTTGTAGTACAATCCATATCCCATTCTCCGGATTACTAAAGAGAAGAGAGGCACAGTGGTATTGGAAAATGGTCTGTCTTTTCTCTTCATACCCTATGGCTGAGGTAAATAATAGTTCCTCTCAGAATAATCCAGGTAGGAGAGCTATCCATATCCTTTAAGGAAATTTCTGTATTTTTAGTTTATCTCTTCTACAAAGAAGAGGCACAAATTAAGTATATTGATTTTAAAAGCCCTCTTCATAGGCCATGGAGCTATATGGAGGAGTAAATGAAAAAGGGAAAATTAGTGCAGCAATGTCTACAATAGCCAAACTATGGAAAGAACCTAGATGTCTATCAACAGATGAATGGATAAAGAAGATGTGGTATATATACACAATGGAATACTATGCAGCCATCAAAAGAAATGAAATCTTGCCATTTACAACGACGTGGATGGAACTAGAAGGTATCATGCTTAGTGAAATAAGTCAATCAGAGAAAGACAACTATCATATGATATCCCTGATATGAGGAAGTGGAGATGCAACATGGGGGACTAGGGGGGTAGAAAAAGAAGAAAAGAAACAAGATGGGATTGGGAGTGAGACAAACCATAAGTGACTCTTAATCTCACAAAACAAACTGAGGGTTGCTGTGGGGAGGGGGTCGGGAAAGAGGGGTGGGGTAATGGACATTGGGGAGGGTATGTGCTATGGTTAGTGCTGTGAAGTGTGTAACCCTGGCGATTCACAGACATGTACCCCTGGGGATAAAAATATGTTTAAAAAAAAAAGGGAAAATTAGTAGTAAATATGTAAATTCTACATAAGTTAGATTATGTAGTAAATTAAGTTAGATTAATAAGATTTACCTTGACTACCCTACAATTCAAAAAATATTCTGTATTTGGACTGGAAACTAACATATATCATCAGGATAGAACATGGTGGCTCTTAAAAGGGTTGTACTCCAACAAACCAGTGAAAGAAATGGAGCCCAGTAAAGTTGTCCAGGAAAGCTTTTGACAGTGGTGAAATTCATGGCAGAGGACAATGTAAGTTATATTCATCTTTTTTACATTTGGGTGAATTTTGGTGGACATTGGAGATGGCCTACAAAAGAATGGAAGACTGGAAGAAAGTAAAGTAAAATCTCTATTTGTATATTCATATTAATTTTTAAGGTAGTGCTGCATAGCAGAATATTAGGAGCACTACTAATTTGTAACTATGAAGCAGCCGTCTCATCTACCCTCAGTCTTTATCTGTAAAACAAAAATATTTTACCGTGCTATCAGAGACCCCTTCCACCTCCTGTGGAAAATAGAAACCTTCACTGTTCTTTCTTGAACTATCAGAGTATTAACAGTGAAAAGCAAACTGAAATAATTTTTCTGTCAATTCAGTTCTCTGTTGAGCAGCTGATAAGTATAAGCCTGTTATATTCTGTACCATAAAAGAATTGCCATCATCTTTCTAGGAGTTTATTTTTAAAATACATTTGCTAAGGCCCATGTCTGATTAGGCTCATAACTCATACTGCCTCTAGAACGGTTGTACTGAGAAAGAGAGAGATCATCTAATGGGGTTTCCGTTAGTTTGGTACTCAAGGGAATATAGTGTCATCAACTGTGAAACACCAAGAGTAGATTCACAAACTGCATAATTTTATAGTACTAATCCCAAGTAATCTAAATTGGGACCTCCTTTGGTTTGTAGCTGGAGTACCTCCATGAACACACAGGGTCAAAAATATCAGCCCATGTAGTTCTGGTAGTTATTCCAAGTGACAGCGACCAATGTAAATGTCCAGTGGTATAAAGAAACTACAAGCAGATGATGGCGATGACTTGGTGGCATCTTGAGCATCAAAGTTCAAGCGAGAGAGAGGAGAGGAAGGCATAGAGTTGAGAAGTCTGCCAAAAACTCTCCTGTTTGCTTGCCTCTTTCTAAAAGCAATAGAACTGGAGATTTTTCCATATTTCTTCCTTGTTTCTGACTTTCCTAACTAGATCATCTTTTTCTGCGGGACTCTTTTTGTTTTCACTTTCCTAGGTATTTGGTTCTTCTTCAATGCCCCATGGACTTGATATTTTTATACTTTCCCTGTTCAACACCAGCATCCTTGCTCCTTTCCAATAACCTCCACTTCTACATGATGATAGAAGCAGAAAAATCAAATAATAAAGAAGACTATTTTTATCAAGTAATGTAAAGCAAGAGGTAATAGCCAAAAAAAAAAATCTGAAATGCAGTGAGCCACAAACAGCAAAGATGTACTTTGCTCCATCTCCATTATTATCACCTACAGATGGAAATTATGGTATATAAAATATAGAGCTCTACAATTGTGCTTTTAATTGCAGTGTTTTCAATCCCATATTTAAACAAAGTGAGGTGATTATTTATATTCTTCATTAGAAAATAAAAATGTTTAAAAAAAGAAAAGAAAAATGTTAGTAAATAGTATATTAGTTGCCTAAATTATAAAGCTTTCACACTGAGTCTGGGTCCCCTCCCCAGGATCTACCAAATAAGGCAAATCAGAGCTCCCAAATACTGCCTATAGCCCAAATACTGAGAATGTTGTTTCAGCTAAGGACTCCAAAAGGCATTTTAAGGGAGACTATTATATAAGGAGAGCTATTGAAAATATATTGATAACTAGTGTAGCATAAGCTTCAACCAGTCAGAATGTACACAGGCAATAAATAGCCACTATGGTGATACTAATACAAACTGGCTCAATATCAACCCAGATTACAAGCTTTGTTAATACCAAACTCAGAGATTAGGAAATAAGCCCCTAAACATTCATTAATTTATTGTACATCTGTTCCGTGAAAGGCAGTATGCCACATGAAGGAAAAATGCGGAAATAATTATGATTTTTTAGTTATAAGACCCTTGTGTCTTGTGGGAAAGATAGACAGAAAGATTACAGAATAAGGCAGAAAATAATAGCTATTATACAATAGCTATTAATAATATACTTTGTGAGCTCAGAAGAAGGAAATATCATGTTTTATTGGGTATATCAGTAAAAGAATCATTGAAGAAAAGGTTTTGAAGGATGAGTATGGATTTCAGCAGTTGGAATTGGAAGTAGGGATAGTGGGTAAATTAAATCTCATTAAGAAAAATGCAGAAGTAAGAAAGTGTGAAGCATTTTGGGAGCATGGCCAATAGTCCACCTAATAAGAAAATAACAGATATAAAGTGTGGAAGTATGGAGATAATTCTGGAAAAGTAGGTGATGAGCACTGGGTCTTGTATACAACTGATGAATCACTAAGTTCTACCCCTGAAACTAATAATACACTATATGTTAACTAAACTGAATTTAAGGGTGCCTGCGTGGCTCAGTGGATTAAGCATCTGCCTTCAACTCAGGTCATGATCCCAGCCCTTGGATGGAGTTCCACATCGGGCTCCTCGCTTCTCCTTATCCCTCTGCCTGCTGCTACCCTTGCTTGTTCTCTCTGTCTCTCTCTCTGTCAAGTAAATAAATAAAATCTTTAAAAAATTAAAAAAATAAACTGAATTTAAATACTCTTTTTTAAAAGTAGGTTGGTGCCACATCATAAGAGTGCTTAAATAAGAGACTAAGGTGTTAATGTATAACTCTTTAGGCCACAGGGATATACTGAAGGTTTTTAAGCAATGGAGGAACATGATCAAAGCTATATATTAAGACATTTAATCTATGGAATGTGTGTGATGAATTAGGATTCTACTGTCATGTTCTGAGTCAAAGGAGATAATTTAGATGAAGAGGAGGAGGAGTAGCCAGGAGTCAAAGATAATCCTAGGGTTTTGAATTTGATTAGGTAGAAGGACAGTTGGGTTATGACAGAAAAGAATTAAGGTCTGGAAAAGGAGTGGTGATGGAAGATTAAGTAAGTTTTGAGAAGGTGCAACTGTAAGTGGCAGCAGAGCATTGAGGTCAAGAGGTCTAGAAGTTTCTTGAAAGTATAGGTGTAGATTTCATCACAAGATGGTTGAGTTTGTGAGATTTCTGGTTGTAATATGTAAATGGAAGGGATTATTAGAGTGATTATTCAGATAAAAGAGATCCAAAAACAGAACTTTGAAAATGCCTTCACTTAGGGGCTAAAAGTAAAACTAGCAAAGAAGATAGAAAAGGAATAGTTGGGCAGGTGGGAGGAGAATCAAAACATTGTTCTAGGGGCACCTGGGTGGCTCAGTGGGTTAAGACTCTGCCTTCGGCTCAGGTCATGATCCCAGGGTCCTGGGATTGAGCCCCACATAGGGCTCTCTGCTCAGCAGGGAGCCTGCTTCCCCCCCACCCCACCGCCTGCCTCTCCGCCTACTTGTGATCTCTCTCTCTGTCAAATAAATTAATAAAATCTTTTTTTAAAAAAAAAAACATTGTTCTAAGAGCAAAGAAAGAGGGAAGTATTAAGAAGGCAGAAAAGGTGGGCATTTTCAACAAGGACATATTCTGTGGTAGGATCAAAAAGGATAAAAACCAATGGTTTGCCATTTGGGAGTTTTCTATCAACTTTATAGTATATCCTATACTATAGAAATATCCAAACTATAGAAAGAGCTCAGATGTCCATGGACAGATGAATGAGTAAAGAGGATGTGGTTCATATATACAATGGAATATTACTGAGCCATCAGAAAGAATGAGTGCCTAGCATTTACATAGACATGGATGGAACTGGAGGGTTCTGAGTGAAATAAGTCCATCAGAGAAAGATAATTATCGTATGGTTTCACTCATATGTGGAATATAAGAAACAGCATAGAGAATCATAGGGGAAGGGAGGGAAAACTGAATGGGAAGTCATCAGAGAGGGAGATAAACCATAAGAGACTCTTAACTACAGGAAATAAACTGAGGGTTGTTGGAGGAGAGGTGGGGTGGGTTGGAGTAACTGGGTGATGGGCATTAAGGAGAGCATGTGATGAGATGAGCACTGAGTGTTATACACAACTGATGATTTCTTGAACTCTACATCTAAAACTAATGAGGTACTATATGTTGGCTAATTGAATTTAAATTTAAAAAATGAGGGGCGCCTGGGTGGCTCAGTGTGTTAAAGCCTCTGACTTCAGCTCAGGTCATGATCCCAAGGTCCTGGGATCGAGCCCCACATCGGGCTCTCTGCTCAGCAGGGAGCCTGCTTCCCTTCCTCTCTCTCTGCCTGCCTCTCTGCCTACTTGTCATCTGTCTGTCAAATAAATAAATAAAATCTTTAAAAAAATAAAAATAAATAAATTTTAAAAATGAGGTACTATATATTGGCTAATTGAATTTAAATTTTAAAAAAATGAGAAGTTCTAATTTACCATGTGAGAACATATGGGGCAAGAAACAATGATAAAAATATGAAGGGAGAGGAACTAAACTCTAAGTATTAGGGAAAATATCTTTACCACAACACCAAAAACCCATGTTTTCCTAGGCCTCTCTACCTCACATAAATAACAAAATCCCAGTTTTCCTGGTTCTTGTCTCCACATACACATTCAGGACCTCAAATGCCTATAAGGGATCTCTGAAAGTTCTGGAAGATCTCAGGGGGCATTTCACAAACACCAGTCACCCACCACTGTTCTTCTACATATACCATGTATTTCCATGCCTGATGTTTGCTATAGCAATGGGCACTCTCATGCCTTCATGATACAGGAGTTTGACAGTTGTCAGTGGCAAAGTGGGGGGAAATACCTCCCTCTTCTTTAGTGTGGCACTTCACCAATGTATCAAGCAGCACTACTTATACCTCAAAGTCTTACATTTTTAGAGAAACAGCTTTCAGTTTTAAGTTATAGCCCTCTTGTTCTCTGTAGCATTTGGTCCCATATAGTGAGGCCCAAAGACAAGCCCACAAGAGATCCCATGTAACACTCAGTATCATCCTCATCTTTTGATGACCAAGTTCTGTTGGAGTTTTGTGTCTGTTTGTTTGTTATTATTACTAGGTCAAGCTGGTCATTCATCCAAGCTGCTTACTTCTTTCTCCCTTAGGATGAGTTCTTTCCCATGAAGTTCCCCAGTCTTCTGTTTTGTGTTAGATTCTTGGACTAGCAAACTAAACCCCATTTTGTCTATAGTAGAGTTATTATATTACAATGTACACTTGAAATCTAGTAAAATATGACATAATGCAAGCAAATAAACAAAATTATGGTATTCACCCAAATGACATTTATTGATCAAATACTAGGGGCCAAGCAACAGTGCTAGGGCCCTGGGGTGTAAAAATGGATAAAGCACGGGTGCTACCTTTAAGTATTCACAGCTTCGTGGGGAAGGCAGATATATACACAATATAAATGCAGTGATATATCTGTGTAGAAAATGCTGAAAGAACAACTAGCTGCCTAGAGAATTTGAGAAATTTTTCATAGTGAAAGTGGCATTTGAGTTGTGTTTTGAGTTATGTTTTGATGAACAGTAGTTTACTTAGAGGATACTTAGAGGAGAACAGGAAGAATAAACATTTCAGTTAAAGGGAATGGTTGACATGCAATGGAAGTAGGGAAGGGTACAGTGGCAATAATACAAAGTTTGTCACAACAAAGAGCCAGCGGAGGTTTTTAAGTAGAAAATTACATGACTACACACACACACACACACACACACACACACACACACACACGCAAAAGGGGTTGGGGCTGGAAATAACAGATTTGGGAGGCATCTGTGTATATATGGTTATAGAAACCTTGGGATTACCCAGGAAGAGTAGGTCCAGTTAGAGGTAAATAGGCCAAGAATAGAGTATTTGGGAATTACAGTATTTAAGAGGCAAATAGAGGAATTAGCAAAGGACACTGAGGGGAAAATGGTTAGAAAGGGAAGAAGAGAAACAGCAAAAAGTAACACCTGGAAGACTGAGGGTGGGGAGAATTTCAGAATGGAGAAAGTCAGCAGGGTCATATTCTGCAGGAAGGTAAGTAACTGAAAATAGACCAGTGGGTTTGTCAAAGAGCAGGTGACAGTTGACCTTTTCCCAAGCAGTTTCAGTAGAACAGTGAAGTCAAGAGCAAGGTTCTAATGGATTAAAAATGAAGAATATCCTGTGTACCTTAAATGCTGGCACTTAAAGGAAAGAAAAGAGTGAAAAGATAAATTGTGTCTCTTCTACAGACTCTGACAGGAAACTCTCGACACTTACAAGGGTCTTGAATGGAGTTGCCAATCATAAATTAATATGTCTAGTTTCACTTATAAGTATGTGGCCTTTTCCCTCTTAATTCAGTTGTATTTATTGAGCATATACTATGTGACATAGTTAAAATACTTCAGCCTGCCAGTGCTTTAGAAAGTTAACAAAGCACTTTCTCATCTATTGTGTGATATGATTCATAGTCATCTAATGCAGAGAGAATAGTCCCACAAATTAAAATGATAGACATTTGTGGCTTCATACAGAGAGAATAGATTGGGTATTAAAGAAAGATACTCTTGAGTTAACTGGGTAGAACTGGGGGAGACATGGGGAAGGAGACAAAAAGGACGAGACCTTCTTCAAAAAAGCTTTTTCAACTTTTGAATTAATTGATTTTCAAGTGATGAAAGTCAGGAATGGGTGGGTCATAATTTATGTGTGATTTTCTTGAGATGAGGAAAGGAGGTAGTGAGGAAGTAGCAAATCAAAAATACTTAGTGTTCTCATTAATGTTAGTTAGTTAGTTGGTTACCTCTTGGTGATAACTACAAGGTAAATACTAGGAATCTTGGAGAACTGATCAACATTGAAGTCACATCTAAAAATACAACAATGGGGGGGGCACCTGGGTAGCTCAATGGGTTAAAGCCTCTGCCTTCGGCTCAGGTCATGATCCCAGGGTCCTGGGATCGAGCCCCACATCAGGCTCTCTGCTCAGCAGGGAGCCTGCTTCCCTTCCTCTCTCTCTGCCTCTCTGCCTACCTGTGATCTCTGTCAAATTAATAAATAAAAATCTTAAAAAATTAAAAAATAAAAATACAATGATGGGTAAGATAATCCGGGGAATATAGAGCAGGAAGCAAAAGATAGAAAGAACCCTGGAGAGAACAAACATTTGTGGCACTGGTTCTAACCCCTGGCTACACAGTGGACTCAGTTTGAGAGACTTATAAAATATAGCTACATCCAGTTCCTCTCTGAACCAATCAAATCCAATTCTGTAGAGTCAGAGCCTGGGTGGTAGTATGTTTTAAAAGTTATCAAGGCGATTTTAATGTGCCACAAAAGTCTAAAACCACCAATTTATGGGACTAGCTTGGAAGCTGGAACACATGTAAAAGAGCAGGAAGAAGTTGGTTATGGAGCTGTAAGGAGAAAAAAAGCAATTGTAGTATTACTTTTCAAAGAGAAAGTGCCAAATAGTGTTACCCCCGAGTTTTCACTTCCAAGAAACCACCAGGGAGCCAACACCGATGCAATCACATGAGGGTTTTTTCG
Organism: Mellivora capensis; assembly: GCA_004024625.1. Classification (NCBI taxonomy): domain Eukaryota; kingdom Metazoa; phylum Chordata; class Mammalia; order Carnivora; family Mustelidae; genus Mellivora; species Mellivora capensis. The sequence continues at coordinate 54,722 of PISX010005784.1, read as the reverse complement.
ACAAGCTTAAGCTTGGGCCCAAGTATACCCGACACAGCAGAATAGGGACTTGGACCCGGAACCAGATTACAGTCAGAGTTTTTAAAGGCAGAGTAGAGGTGGACTCGACAGTAGGTGAGGACAAAGGGGGTTATGGATGATGTAAGTCTCTAAGGAATTTTGGAAGCAAGGTCTCCAGGACCTTGAGGGGCTAGCTATTGTTGGGAGAAAGGTTATTTATTACCAGTAATAAAAATCTTCTCATGAGACTCTTTAGATGTATATCAGTGGGTCATATGATTGGGAATGAGTGCTGACACTATCTTGGAGGTTTAGAGATAAAGTTTCTTAAAGGAATTATTAAAGTAGACTTACAGGATCCTGGTTGGACCTGTTGGAGTAGGGGGTCAGTCAGGCTAGGATTGTCCTTAGCAAAACCTCAAGGTTAGGGCAGTTGAGTCCCCAGGGGAGAGCCACTCTGTCTGTTTCAAGGGCTTGTCAGTAGGCAAGGAATTTTGATGATTTTCTTCTGCCTCTGTTTCCCACATCATTCCCCCTCTGAACAATTTTGACCCTTATATCTTTAAGGTTGTTGAAGGTGGAAGGTCTCATCTTCTATAACTTCTTCCTGATGAATAGGTAAATTTGTTCCTACCTATTTGGGTCAACAGTGGTCAGTTGGGGAATGTGTAGGGGAGTTATGAAAGACAGAGGCAGCTGAGTCCAGGGGAGACTGCTCAGGTGATCTTCCCAAGTGGAAAGGATCATCTGTGGAAGTTAAGACAGCGAAGGAGTTGAAGTTAGGTGAAGAGACATGGGAGAAAATAGCAAAACATGATTAGTGTTACAAAAAGAAAATGGAGCTCAAATAAGTTTTTTGGGTTTTTTTGCTATTTGACAAAAAAACCCTTTTCCAGTCCAGGGGTTTAAATCAATCATTAAAGGAGAGAGGGACTGTTTAAAGTGATAACCTGAGTAGGTCAGAACCCAAGAAATATTTTGTGATAATCTGGAACATCAAGATGGCTGCACTTATGTCAGGGCTAGACTCGAGGTGGGTACAGCCTTGTTTTTCCTGGCCTCCACAAATAGCATCAGATGTAGCCAAGACAACCGATAAAATAAGGATTAGAAAAGATCCATTGGATTTAACTATTAGGAATTCATTGGTAACATTACAAAACTAGTTTTAGAAGTGTGTTTAGGGGGTTGAGGTGAGAAAGGATAGAAGCGAGATTGCATTGAGTTCTAGAATACTGTTAATTTTTAAAACTATTTAACTTAGTGTTGTCTTCTTTTTCATCACTAAATATGAATTTTTTTTTAATTTTTATTTATTTGTCAGAGAGAGAGGGAGAGAGAGCGAGCGAGCACAGGCAGTCAGAGGCAGAGGGAGAAGCAGGCTCCCCGCCAAGCAAGGAGCCCAATGTGGGACTCGATCCCAGGACGCTGGGATCATGACCTGAGCCGAAGGCAGCTGCTTAACCAACTGAGCCACCCAGGCGTCCCTCTAAATATGAATTTTATGACAAAACATATGCCTATATTAGTTACATAATTTGAGGATTTTGTTTTCTCTTTATTTGTGAAAATTAAATTTTGCTTTTGGGACAGACATACATATGTATTGATTAAGAAGATCTAAGTTTGCATTAGGGAAGCTGGAAACAGAAAATTACTATGTGGTCTACCTTTGATTATTCTTTGACAACTAGAGAACAAATTGAACACAGACCACTTGTGCTCTATTTATATGCAAAATCATTCTAAGCAAGCACTGATGATGTTCTCTATAGAAATTTCAATCACTGTTGCTTGTCTTTTCTCCTACACAATATAATCAGCTCTGCTGCACATTTCTTCATCGGTGATCTCTGCAGCCCAGTAGGAGATAAAGTCAATTTCAGTTGATTTTTTTAATGAGAATATGAATTTAGCAGGCTTCCTTTATATACATGGAGTGTGGGATAAGTTAGGATAAGTGATTATTAGGCAGCAATAAATTTTTCTTAGTAGTTTTAATTCCATGTCAAAAATTTACAGACATGCTAATGTTAGTAGTTAAGCTCACATAATAAATCACCTGGTTATTTACAAACCCTCAATTTGGGAATACGTGGTTCAGACCCTATATGTCAGGTGCAGGAGACCACTATAATATGAGCAGACATTGTGCATTTGTAACTACATTAACTGACAAGGTATTCATCAGACTGTAAATAGTACCTTAAATTTTCTGGAAAACTAACTGCTTTCAAAATGAAAAGGGAATAGTTGTTTTCATTGGTGGTTGTGATTATGGGCTCATTTCTCTAATATGGACTCAGGAGTACATTACTATGTATTTTCCTAAACAGGGATAAGAATTTGTAAACTGTCCAGCTAAATTCCATCTGCTGCCCCAGTGGCCAAAGGCAGCTAAATTCACCTGGAAATGAATGTACTTCCTACCCATCTTTTAATTTTTGTGAAAACTTTGGACACATCTCTTTTTTTTTAAGATTTTATTTATTTATTTGACAGAGATCACAAGTAGGCAGAGAGAGGCAGACAGAGAGAGAGGAAGGGAAGCAGGCTCCCTGCTGAGCAGAGAGCCCGATGCGGGGCTTGACCCCAGGACCCCGAGATCATGACCTGAGCCAAAGGCAGAGGCTTTAACCCACTGAGCCACCCAGGTGTCCCTGGACACATCTCTTTTGTGTATTATAATTTCAACCTAATTCCTGGTAGTTCTTTTCCTTGTGTCCATTAAAATGAGAAGAGTAGAAGGTAAATGAAGAAAGGAAAAGAGCAGTGGGTATCTTAAGCTCCTTAGTACTCTTCTGAGATTCTATTATTCGTCGGTATTCATTGCATTTGCGAAAACATGAGCTGTGAAACCTTGAACCTAATATAGTGTTTCACCTATTCCAGGAAACCTTGTAAGGTTATGCTCAGTGTCAATGTTCTTAAAAATATAGATGATACAAATATATATATATATATGGTACAAAGTGTTAAAATACAAGGATTATATCCGTGTTTCACTATTAAAAGATTATGATTTATTTTTAGCACCTAGTACATAACTCAGTATAGTACATGCTCTTGATAACTGCTTGTTGGATACTTCACAATTATCAAAAACATTGAATCTACATTAGAATCTTTCCAGTATATTATACCTGAAGCTGTCTCTCAAGTTTGAAATTTAGGAGATGAAATAAATGGAAATTTCATTCTACATCACTATAAATGGAATTCCATTAATGCTAAGTTTATTTTATGGGAAAACTCAAATGTCCTAGGCACGTTACCTTCACATGACCTTTCTACTAGTAATGTTAGGCTTGACAAGTAAAGAAAAATTCTGAGTTTATATAAAAACAAAATATAACTCTGTGTCATTACTTTTATTCTTACATCCATCGTGCTTGCATTTGACTGCCACCTTTTTGTCATTCTCAACCCAAATCGCAATTTGTTCTACTCCTAATGCTTAAAGGGCAAATACCTAATTACTACCAGAGAAAATACAAGAAAAACACAGCCTTTTGTTCAAGTTTTACACATCTTCTCATCAGTCTTTGTAAATATGCTCTATAAGATGGGAGGTAGACAGAAGTTAGTGAATTTCTTTAGAATAAATGTAACTAATTAATTGCTTTTCCAGCTTTCTCACAGATTTACTCAGAAGAACAGATCTTCTGAAGTATAAGATTTTTATCTAGTATGTATGAGTATTCTAAGGGATTGAACTGTTTGTTTGAGGGACCTCTAGAATCTAGGGTGATATTTTCCCTTTCCACTTGGGAAGGTTTTAGCTTGAGATTTCTCAGGGTTATTGGGCTGTTCTGTTGTTTGTCTGGCATAGATGTAGTATATAGCAAGCAATACAGTACTCTGTGGGCAATGAGCAGGGTTTTGTTTTGTTTTGTTTTTTTTCATTTCATACATTATTCAAAACTCTGCAGTGATTTCAGAAAGTCAATGTATGTACCAGACACAAAGAAATGAAAAAAAAACACAAAAACAAGGATATGATTTTCACATTGTTTGGAAAGTTTATACTGTTGTATATGGAATTCATCTTTATTGAAAGTTATAATGGCTATTATATTTTTAGCAGACTTATCACTATTAATCAGATGTGTGCATGTCTATCTTATTAATGAACTGATTACCTTTAAATATTTGGAGGTAATCTATGAAGAGAAGTTTATATCAAGAAGGATAAGCAGTCTGACTTTGTGGATTTTAGTGATATTTGTGACATCATTTCAGTTGTCTATATCACTACTACTTTAAGTGCCAGAGGTAATGAAAGATTTTTTTTAAAGTTCTTTTTAAAGAAATTTTCTTTTTTTTTTTAAAGATTTTATTTATTTATCAGATAGAGATCACAAGTAGGCAGAGAGGCAGGCAGAGAGAGAGAGGGAAGCAGGCTCCCTGATGAGCAGAGAGCCCGACATAGGGCTTGATCCCAGGACCCTGGGATCATGACCTGAGCCAAAGGCAGAGGCTTTAACCCACTGAGCCACCCAGGCACCCCTAAAGAAATTTTCTAATATGAAGTTTTCATTTTACAGTCCAAAATTAAATGAACTCTCATATACTTGTAGAGAACATTAAAACAAGTTTACTTAATAGTCCTAAAAATCCACAGCATGAAGGCACCAAGAAGATGACCATCCTTTGTGACTGGGATAATGCTCCAATGCAGAAAATAAATTTAGAAATAAAATTACATCATAATGAGTTTCTAGGAAATTATTAGAGGATGTTTTCAATATTGAATTCAGGTAGAATTAGATTAGAAAAGACAAATGCGAAGAAAAACATCATATCTTGCCATTTGAATTTTTTTTCTCTTTTTTCAGTTGCCACAAATAGTATTGATTGCTTTGCATGGTTCATTTAGAACTTCCTGGCAGAGGAAGATGCAAAGCACTGAAAAAGGATTATGGTCAAGCTGAATGCTGTCCACACAGATTCTGTGCATTATAGATTATCCTTGTGCTTCCAATTTCTTAACTTCTTTCCTACTTACCATGTTTTGTGGTCCTGGGCCCTTTGTACACCACTTTCCTCACTTCCTTTCTGCTGCTTTAGAATTGTTTTATCTTTTTACTTCCCTTACAACACTGTTTCCCACTGCCATTGTCCCAATCTGATATTCCACATATTAGTCGTGAGGAAGAAAAACTGACAGAAAAAATGAGGAAATATAATTCTGTCAGCATTCTTTGAAGTCTGTCTTACTTAAGTCTCGGCATTCTATCCCTTTTAGGAAACAAATAAGACTGATAATACTTAATGGATAAATTCTTTCTTACTTTACGTAGAATTGTTCAGGTCTTGGTGTCAGGGAGGAGTCAATGAAGGATATTTCAAAGGGACAGAGAAAAGTTTCTGGATGGACTCTTGGTTCCCAGACTTTTTAGGATTATAATGTCATCACTGCTGGAATTTATAAGTACTCCTGGTAGTGAGTAAAGCATCAAGCAGAAGATGAACCTTTTGTATACTTATAAAAATTATTTCATTAGGTAGTACAGACAGTTGTGAAATAACTGCATGATTTTTGTGCTCTCAGAACGTATACACTCTGGAAAGAAAAAACATTAAAGGGGAAAATACCTTTTCATACAAGTTCTCAGACCACAGTGGGCAGTTGATTACAGCCTGACAGTTATAAACGTATTCAGTGAAAAGGAAAAAGTGGGATTTCAGTAAGTAGGGTAGTTTAGTAGTGTTAAGACTTTGCAAAAATTTTTGCTCTCCACATACATTCAAATAATGCATTAGATTTTACTCTAATAGGTCATAATGAAGTTCTACACTAAGGAGAAATCTTTATAATTAGGCATGTAAAACAAAGTATTTTTTAAAAGCACTTGTCTTATAAACTAATTGATAAGTTAATTTTTCTCTAACATCTTGAAAACATGCAGCTCTGTTCATTTTTTTTTAACTTGGAGGCTAACTTCAGTAAAAGTGAGACTCTGCAGTGTGTATACTTACCTGTTTTTCCAAATCAAAGCATGGCCCTTAGAAAGTAGCATCTTTTATCAATCATTTTTTATAAGATTTTATTTATTTGAGAGAGAGAGAGCACTAGTGCAAAGGAGGAGCAGAGAGAGGGGGAGAAGCAGACTCCCCACAGAGCAGAAAGCCCTTGCAGGGAGATCCCTTGATCCCCCATCTGGGGCTTGATCCCAGGACTTTGGGATTATGACCCAAGCCTAAGGCAGATGCTTAACTGACTGAGCCACCTAGGTGCCCCATGATTTTTTTTTTTAAAGATTTTATTTATTTATTTGACAGACAGAGATCACAAGTAGGCAGAGAGGCAGGCAGAGAGAGACGGAGAAGCAGGCTCCCTGCTGAACAGAGAGCCCAATGTGGGACTCGATCCCAGGACCCTGGGATCATGACCCAAGCCGAAGGCAGAGGCTTTAACCCACTGAGCCACCCAGGCGCTCCCATGATTTTTTTAAAAAGATTTTATTTATTTATTTGACAGAGAGACACAGTGAGAAAAGGAACACAAGTAGGGGAAGTGGGAGAGGGAGAAGCAGGCTTCCCACCAAGCAAGGAGCCCGATTCGGGGCTCGATCCGAGGACCCTGGGACCATGACCTGAGCCAAAGGCAGACGCTTAATGACTGAGCCACCCAGGTGTCCTCAATTATGATTTTTAATCACGTCATGTGAAAGCTCTTTTATTATGCATTAGGCATGACTTTTTAAACTACTACTCCCATTCTTGACCATCAGATATGTTTTATTCTCCTAGTTGATTTGGCTATAAAAGCTAAATATGGCAAAGTTGTCTTTAAAAATTGGAGGGGCGCCTGGGTGTCTCAGTCAATTAAGTGTCTGCCTTCAGCTGGGGTTATGATACCGGGGTCCTGGGATCAAACCCCAGGTTGGGCTCAGCAGGGAGCCAGTTTCTCCCTCTCCCTCTGCCTGCCTCTACCACTGCTTGTGCTCTATCTCTGTCAAATAAATAAATAAATAAATCTTTAAAAATAATTAAATAAAACTTGGAAAAGAAGCGCAGTTTTGAAGTATGGCTTCCATTGCCTTCTTTCCTGGGTTCTGTAACATGTGGAACTTGTCCTGGCATAGTTGAAGGTAAACAGGGTAGTGGTTGGGTAGAATTCACCACAGAATTCTATTTTCTGTGTGTCCAAACCTGCTTTTGTACCAATTAGCTATGACCTTTTATTCTAGCCTTAGGGCATGTGATTATTAGAGGGAACCATTTCTGAAATATTTTCTTTGTAATATTAGTTTAAGCAAATTTCCTTGCAGTGCTAACTCTTCTTTGATGTTTTTTTTTTTCCCTCCATGTGCTGTTTCTTTCCACTAAGCTGCTAAATCTTTTGCAGAGGCATTAAAGGCAGTGTTTCTAGAAATGTGAATAGCTTGTGCCCTTTTCTGAGTGTCCTGCTTCAGAAATATTGCAGCTGCAGTGGTATTATGTGCCTTCGTTTCTTCCCATTTCTCTCTGCAGGGAAGTTCCTGCTTTAAGGTAGACCCAAGCTCTTTTATTCTTGGGATTTTTCTCCAAAATGGTATGAATGCTTCAGTCATGTTTTCTAAAGCATGTTGTTTCTTTGTTCACTTGTTCTACATTGGTTGACTCTGCAGCTTGTAGGAGTAATGGGGAGTAGGCGAGAGTATAAATGAATAATTACAAATCAATCTTTTCTATTAGGAAAATAACCCAAGGCAGGGGCTGTATGAATATAGTCACAGTAACATGACTTTAGAGATGACACACAGTGAGTGCATTTGTTACCTGTGTATGTGATACAGGGAATATCTCTACAGGCCATAGATGTCTGAAGTGTAGCTAAAATGAAAACAAGCCAGTGGTACATTTTTCATGATACTTTGTCATAGGACTACATTGCTTCACATGAAAAGCTCTTATTTGACTTGCATTTGTGGCAGAGAGTAAAAGGATTTAGCTGAGTTGCGTTGTTTAGCCCGCTCCCTCCAGTGTATTTCTTTTATGTAATTCTACCACTTTCCTTTTCCATCTACTTGTCATCTTACTGGTTTTCAATCTGAATGTCACGCTGTTTATGAAATGGTCACTGCTTTTGAAGTTCATTCTGTAGAGCTCTAAGTTTTACTGAGAAGAAAAGAATTGTCACAAATTTGCATGTCATTCTTGTGCAGGGACCATGCTAATTTTCTCTGTATCATTCCAATTTTAGTATTTGTGCTGCCAAAGTGAGCATGATAATTTTTTTTAAAAAAAAGGTTATTCAACAGATTAGTTAAATCCCATTCAAATAATAGAAGGCAAACTTGACTTATTCAACTTTGACATCAAATTTGAATCTTTTGTGCCTGTTGTCCTCCTGAAAGCTGCTACTACTTGTTAAATTTAAATAGGAGAGAACAAAACAGAGATAGTAGAATATTACTTCTTTTCACTAACTTTAAATTAATTTTAGATTACACAGAACTACATCTTCATTATTAAACAGAGAAATTCATTATATACTCTAAAGTGTTCTATTCTTCTAACTCCTTTAATAGTGTCAGGATTCTGCATCAAAAGAACAAGGAAACTAATATTTTCTTAGGGTATAAATCTTTTTCTTTCTAAACCAACAAAGTTAAAAATTCTTTTTTCTCATGTTTATAGACTCTTCTCTGGCTAATTGAAACAGAATTCATATGAATAACTTATATTACTGACTATCTTGCCCCTTAAACATTCATGGAAGGAAAAATAAAGTTTTAAAATAAAAAGAAATAAGCCTGCTTTGAAAAGATTATATATCATTAACAGTTTTTGTCATTTATATTTTCCTAAATAAGCTAATTTTGAGATATATAAATGCATTAAGTTGGAGATGACTCTTACTTATGCTAGCATTGGGTATGCTTCATGGTTAGCACTGGTGCAAGCTCGTAATTTAAAAACCTCAGATTTTTACTGTTATTTGTACCCAGCTGTGTCAACTGTACAAACAATAAAATAATAATCAAAGGACTGATGGCTTAATATAATAGCGATTGTGCTTTAAATATCTTTTATGCTTTGACATGAACTGTCCCTCTCGCCTTGGTATCTACTTTTCAAAAATGTATTACCCATTCCTGATACTATTAACTGGAGTTATTAGTCCTTTGACAGTACTGCATGCTATTGACAGTATCTTTTAATTTGCTTAATTTTCTATGTTAATTTTTTGACTTTGGGATTTTTAAATGCCAGATTTGTGCTTAAAATAGAAAAACCCTCCATTAATAAGATTTAGTCATATCACCTAAGTACTACACAGGTATCCCAGATGTAATAGGGGGAGATAAAGAAAGGATCATAGATAATAAATCTGCCCTGCTTTCTCTACAAAGTTATTACTGCAAGCTTTAAGTCTCAGCTTTTATTGATAATATAAATATGGGTTATGTAAGGAAAGCTTATACCTATTTATAATAGCATTCAAATCTGGTTTTAGTAATTGCTTTAGTCCAGACCACTCCATAAACAGTCCCAAGGCAATTCGAAAATAGGTATTTGTTAAATAATCTTTTTTATTGCGTATGCATTTTATTTTATGACTTTTGTAATTAAAGTAATAAAATTCAATAGTATTTCCTGGTTAACTAGCAGGTAAACAACTTTGCACAATATGGATGTATTTTATCTTGTGAAACAATGGATGGTCATTCAAAAGGAAGATTGTTAGGAGGGGATAGGAGGAGGTAGTATTTTCCATTGGTGATCAGGCTTTTAACAAAACAATTCCTACTATAATCCTAGAGAATTTCATCTGACTAAATCCCCACTCAAATGACAAGCATGGAATGAGGGCTATAGTCAGAGGAACAAAGGATGGGAGGACCTATATCTGCATGAGTGCCCCATGGTGCTCTTTAGAGAGACCCATTATGCCCTCCATTGGCACTTCTCACCATTGCTTGTGAAAATACTTGGCATTGAATGATGGTGTATGTCTTACATTGTACTTGCTAAAATTGCTTACGCAATTTCAATTGGCTGTGGTATTTATCATGTTCTGTCCTCAGCATTCTGTAGCATGGTCAAGCCTATAAAGCAGCTGCTTTGTGTATGTGTGTATGCATATCAAGTGAATATTCTGTATTGCGCAAATGCCAGTTAAAGTTTCTTGAGTACTGAGGCATCTAGATGAAGGACAGTAAGGCTTAGGCTTAAAAAACAGACTTTTGTGCTGTTCTTCAGGATCAAAATTGGTTATATATATGTGGGTATATATCTATTGGTGAACAAAATAAATCTGTCTTCAGTGTTAATAGAAGTTGCACATGGGTATCAAGAAGTAAAAATCTAAGATATTATAAAATCATGTTGTATAGCTCAGTTTTTACAATGGTTCAAATATGGGGGCATTTGTTTATGCCATGAATTAGTATATATACAATTTTTAACCTACGACGCCCTTAAAAATGGCTTTAGAAGTATAAACTTGGTTGGTTTCTTTTAAAATAGGTAGGGGTCTGAAGGATGAATATTAATTATAAAAACCTCTGAAAATTAGACTTGGTAAAATGAGCTGTGTTGTATGAAACAGCTCCTGCTTTCATTAATCTGCTCTATTGTTTTTTAAATTTCTATATCATTTATTTCTGCTCCACTCTTTATTATTCCCTTCTTCCTGCTGTCTTTAGGCTTTTTTTGTTTTTCTTTTCTAGCTCCTTTAGGTGTGGGGTTAGGTTGTTTATTTGAGATTTTTCTTGAGATAGGCCTGTATTGCTATATATTGCCCTCTTAGGACTGCTTCTGTTGTTTCCAAAACATTTTGGACCATTGTGTTTTCAATTTCAATTTCAATTGTTCCCGTATATTCTTTTATTTTTCTGTGATTTTCTGGTTGACCTATCCATTGTTTAGTAGCATATTGTTTAACTGCCATGTATTCGTGGTCTTTCTGAATTTTTTCTTGTACTTAACTTTTGGTTTCATAGCATTGTGGTCAGAAAAGGTGCATGGTATTATTTCAATCTCTTTGTATTTGTTGAGGGCTACTTGTGACCTAATATGTGATCTATTCTGAATAATGTCCCATGTGCACTTGAAAAACCCATGTATTCTGCTGTTTTAGGATGGAATGTTCTTAAAGTATCTGTTAATTCTATCTGGTCAAATGTGTTATTCAAAGCTATTGTTTCCTTCTTTCTTTCCTGTTTTTAAGATTTACTTATTCATTTGAGAGAAACAGAGAGAGCAAGTGGGGGGAGGGACGGAGGAAGAGAGAAATCATCTGCTAATCATGGAGCCTGACTCAGGGCTTAATTTCACAACACTAAGATCACAACCTGAGCTGAAACCCAAGAGTCAGGTGCTTAATACCCTGTACCACCCAGCCCCCCACCCTTGTTAATTATCTATTTAGATGATCTGTCCATTGATGTAAGTGGGGTGTTAAAGTCCCCTACTCTTCTATTATTATCAATGAGTTCCTTTATGTTTGTAATTATTTTATATATTGGGTGATTCCAGACTGGGTGCATAAATAGTTATACTTGTTAGATCTTCTTGTTGGATTGTCCCCTTTATTATAATATAGTGCCCTTCTTTCTACAGTCTTTGTTTTCAAGTCTAGTTTATCTGATGTAAGTATTGCTATTTCAGCTTTCTTTTGACATCCATTTGTGTGATAAATATTTCTCCAACCCTTCATTTTCAATCTGCAGGTGTCTTTGGGTCTAAAAAGAGTCTCTTGTAAGCAGCATGGAGATGGGTCTTTTTTTTTCCCATTCTGACAGCCTATACCTTTTGATTGGAATGTCTAGTTATTTACATTCAGAGTAATTATTGATAGATATGTATTTATTGCCATTTTTTTTGTTTTGTCATTGTTTCTGGAGATTTTCTCTGATCCTTTCTAATCTTTGTCACTTTTGGTCTCTCCTTTGCACCCAAGGAGTCCCCTTTAATATTTCTTGGAGGGCTAGTTTAGTGGTCACAAACTCCTTTAGTTTTTGTTTGTCTGAGAGACTCTCTGTCCTTCTATTCTTTTTTTTTTTTTTTTAATTTATTTATTTGTCAGAGAGAGAGGGAGAGAGAGCGAGTGAGCACAGGCAGACAGAGTGGCAGGCAGAGGCAGAGGGAGAAGCAGGCTCCCTGCCGAGCAAGGAGCCTGATGTGGGACTCGATCCCAGGACGCTGGGATCATGACCTGAGCCAAAGGCAGCTGCTTAACCAACTGAGCCACCCAGGCATCCCCTGTCCTTCTATTCTAAATGACAGCCTTGCTGGGCAGAGTATTCTTGGCTGCATATTTTTCCCATTCAGCGCTTTGAATAAATCATGCCATTCTCTCTGGCTTGCCAACTTTCTGTAAGAGTATCTGCAGCTAGCCTTATGGGTCTTCTCATATAAGTTAGGGGCTTCTTTTGTCTTTCTCCTTTTAAGATATTTTTTCTTTATCACTATATTTTGCAAATTTAATTACAATATATCCTGGTGTGGCCTGCATTTGTTGGTTTTGATGGGAGTTCTCTGTGCCTCCCAGATCTAAATGTCTGTTTCTTTCCCCAGATTTGGGAAGTTTTCAGCTGTCATTTCTTCAAATAAGTTTTCTACCCCTTTCTTTCTCTTATTCTGGGACTCCTATAATGCAGATGCTTTTGTGTGATTTTGTTGTTGTTGTTGTTTTTACATTTGGTGGAGTCACTGAGTTCCCTAAGTCTGTCCTCCTGTTTCATAGTTCTTCTTTCTCTCTCTCTCTTTTTTTTTTAAAGATTTTATTTATTTATTTGACAGACAGAAATCAGAAGTAGGCAGAGGGGCAGGCAGAGAGAGAGGGGGAAGCAGGCTCCCTGCTGAGCAGAGAGCCCGATGCGGGGCTCGATCCCAGGACCCTGAGATCATTACCCGAGCCGAAGGCAGAGGCTTTAACCCACTGAGCCACCCAGGCACCCCTCTTCTTTCTCTCTTTTGTTCAGCTTCATAATTTCCATTATTTTGTCTTCTAAGTCACTAATTCATTCTTTTGCTTCTTCCAGCCTAGTATTCATTGCATCAAACCTATTTCCTATCTTGTTTATTTCATTTCTCATCTTTGATTGATTCTTTTTTATTTCTTTTGTCTCTGTGGTAAGGGTCTCACTGATGTCTTTTTTTTTTATATTTTATTTATTTATTTGACAGCAAGAGAGGGAATACAAGTGGGGGTTAGGGGGAAGGGAGAAGCAGGCTTTCTACCAAGCAGGGATCCCAGTGCAGGGCTCAATCCCAGGACCCTGGGACCATGACCTGAGCCAAAGGCAGACGCTTAATGACTAAGCCACTCAGGCACCCCTCACTGATGTCTTCTATTCTTTTCTCAAGCCTATTGAGTATCCTTATGATTGTCACTTTAAATTCTCCATCAGGCATATTACTTATATCTGTTTCACTTAGATATCTGGCTGTGGGCTTATAGTCTTCTTTCATCTCAGATAAATTCCTCTTATCCTGGTGTTTTATGTTAGTCTCTGCCTTCTTTTTGTTAGAAAATCCAGTTATGTCTGCAGTCCTTCAATGTGGCCTCTTCTCACCCTTTAGGATCCTCCTACTCTATTGCCATCCTGGTTTTCTGGTGTTTTTTGTTTGTTTGTTTGTTTGTTTTGTTTTGTTTTGTTTTTCACCCTCAGTAAATATGACACAACACAATAATATTGAGGTGGTGGTTATGTTGAGACCCACCCACAGCAATAAAAAGTGATTGCTAATATGCTGATTCCAGTGGAGGAGATGAACTAATCACCAAAATAGATAACATCTTACAAAGAAAAAACATAGGATTCAAAACTAATTGCAACTGGTCTCAGCCAAGTAAAAAATATGTATGTAGTTGTTGAAAAAATCAAAATGAAATACATCAAAATATTAAGTCCTTATAGCTTTATCATAGTACTGTGGGTGCTTTTTAGTTTCTTCCAACTTTTCATAACACTCTTTCATGACCATGTACCAGTTATATCATCAGAATAAATAAAACAGGATTTAAAACATTTTTAAGATGAAAAGGAACTTTAAACACAGAGTAGTTCTGCTCTATTTAAAGAAAAAATAGACACACCTCAAGTATGCCCTGAGGACCTTGTTGGATTTAGAGAACAGCACAGTATTTGATGTTAATGATAATTATGTAACTCAGCAATGATGAATTTTCTGTAGATTTTCTTTTTGTATGGAGCAAAATGTTTATCTGTGAAATATTTCTATACAAATGGCTAAGATAAAAAGTGTTAGTATTTAAAATTTATAAACACTCAGCTATCCAAATCAACTCATTCTCTGAGGTTTCTGGATAGTAGAAATCTTATTTTAGCTTTTTCTATTTTAAAATGAAATTGCTCTATAGCTATGTGTCCTATTAAATTATGCAATATTATTATATCTAAGCTTCCTCTCCTAAGTAAGCATCCATAGCTATTTATTGAGACATTATTCTCAAATGCCCATGGCAACAAATGTTTAAGTGACTGTCTTTATTCTTCTGTAAATGGCCCAGTTAGATGTTAAAATATATCTTATTTTCCTCAAATGTGAGGCTTTTACTGTTCAATATTGTGTTTGTTGATTGACCCTTGCTTTTTTGGACTTATTTTGCACAAAGTAAGAGAAGAAATATTTACATATTTCCCAACTGTTGCAGATTATGAAAATCAAATCATAAATTATTCAAGCTATTTTGAAAGCTTCCTGAGAAAAAGTATATAACATAAGGAATACAATATTTAGAATCATATCTCCTTGCTAGTTTTGTTACAGTTGAAGCACATGGTTGCTATGCAATCCTCTCCTCTTAAAGATAAAATCACACGATAACAACAAAACAAAATAAATGCTAACAGTGAATTCATTTCCTTGTGGAAAAATCTAAAGTATTATATATTCATCTTTTATGTACGAAGTATGCTTGTAGCATTAATTGAGTCTTCATTACTGCTTAGCAATCTCCTTATCCATTGCTTACCAAATCACATGCCTTTGTAGTTGTTCCAGATTTGTTCTATTCTCTCCAATCCCTCAAACTAAAACTCATTCCAAACAGGCTCAGTAAATTACCTTATATTCCAAGCTCCCTCATTTTCGTTCTGTACCCCTTCCTGAGGCCCACATTGTACTAGTCCTCTCACTTCTCTTATACCCTTCAGAATCATGCATCATGAGTTATCCTCTGCTTCTTTTTTTCTTAATGTCTTGCTTTAAATTGATTTCTTTTTCCTACAGAAATGGTGAGGTCTTTCTTGTACTTTAAAAGCCAAGTTCAATGATAAATAAACCAAAAAATAAATAAATGAAAATGGGTCTCCAAGCTACTACCTGATGTCCAGCTGGGGAGAAACGACATAGCCACACCAAAGAAGAGATACGTATATATCTGTGTGTATATACAATGTATGAATTTATATGCAATGACACCCATAGAAGAACCTTATGTGACTTACTGAGAACTTGCCTCTCCTGAGAGGTTGGTTTAATTGGAATTGCTTCATCTATTAATAGGCCTTGATGGTCAGTCAGTCCTCTCTTCCCCCTTAATCTTTATTGTGAAATTTCCAAATATATACAAAATAGAATAATATAATTAACCCAGCATCTAGCTTCAACAATGATCAGTTCAATGTCAATCTTGTTCTGTCTATACTCCCACTCTTGGATATTTTCAAATAAGTCCTAGACATTACATTTTTTCACCAGTAAATAATTTTATATGTATCCATAAAACATTATTTTATATTAGTATATATAGTATTATTTCTAACATAACCAAATAATTCTATCATATCTTATAAAAAATGTTTCCTTACTAACAAATATCCAGTATTCACATTTCATGGCCTACTGTGCCCTAGTAGGGTGATGGGAATTCTAAGGCTAGTGATGATGAACATTTTTTCATGTATCTAATAGCCATTTGTATGTCTTCATTGGAGAAGTGTGCTGTTCATATCTTATGCCCATTTTTTGATATGATTATCTGTTTTGTGTGTGTTGAGTTTGAGAAGTTCTTTATAGATCCTGGATATCAACCTTTTGTCTGTACTGTCATTTGCAAATATCTTCTTCCATTCTGTGGGTTGCGTCTTGGTTTTGTTGACTGTCTCCTTTGCTGTGCAGAAGCTTTTGATCTTGATGAAGTCCCAAAAGTTCATTTTTGCTTTTGTTTCCTTTGCCTTTGAAGACATATCTTGAAAGAAGTTGCTGTGGCTGGTATCAAAGAGGTTACTGCCTATGTTCTCCTCTAGGATTCTGATGGATTCCTGCCTCACATTGAGGTCTTTTATCCATTTCAAGTTTATCTTTGTGTACAGTGTAAGAGAATGGTCAAGTTTCATTCTTCTGTGCATAACTGTCCAAGTTTCCCAGCACCATTTATTGAAGAGAGTTTTTCCTTCTGTATATTTTTCTGCCTTGTTGAAGATTATTTGACCATAGAGTTGTGGATCCATATCTGGGCTCTCTACTCTGTTCTACTGGTCTGTGTGTCTGTTTTTGTGCCAGTACCATGCTATCTTGGTGATCACAGCTGTGTAGTAAAGCTTGAAATCAGGTAAGGTGATGCCCCCAGCTTTGGTTTTTTTTCTTTTCAACATTTCCTTAGTGATTCAGGGTCCTTTCTGGTTCCATACAAATTTTAGGATTGTTTGTTCCAGCACTTTGAAGAATGCCAGTGGAATTTTGATCAGATGGCATTGAAAGTATAGATTGCTCTGGACATTTTATATGTCCAGACATTATATGTCCAGTATAGACATTTTAAGAATGTTTGTCCTTCTGATCCATGAGCATGGAATGCTTTTCCATCTTTTTTTGTCTTCTTCAATTTCTTTCATGACTATTCTGTAGTTCCTCGAGTACAGATCCTTTACCTCTTTGGTTAGATTTATTCCAAGGTGTCTTATGTTTTTTGGTGCTATACTAAATGGAATCGAGTCTCATTTCCCTTTCTATATTTTCGTTGTTAGAGTATAAGAAAGCAACTGATTTCTGTGCATTGGTTTTGTATCCTGCCACATTACTGAATGGATGTATAAGTTCTAGTAGTTTGGGGGTGGAGTCTTTTGGGTTTTCCATATAAAGTATCATGTCATCTGCTAAGAGAGAGCGTTTGATTCTTTGCCAATTTGAGTACCTTCGACATCGGCCACAGCAACTTCTTTCAAAACATGTCTCCAAAGGCAAAGGAAACAGAAGTGAAAATGAACTTTTGGTACTTCATCAAGATCAAAGGCTTCTGCACAGCAAAGGAAACAGTCAACAAAACAAAGAGGCAACCCATGGAATGGGAGAAGATATTCACAAATGACACTACAGACAAAGGGCTGATATCCAGGATCTATAAAGAAATCCTCAAACTCAACACTAAAAAAGCAGATAATCACGTCAAATAATGGGCAGAAGACATGAACAGACACTTCTCCAAGGAAGACATACAAATGACTAACAGCCACATGAAAAAATGTTCATCATCATTAACCATCAGGGAGATTCAAATCAAAACCACATTGAGATACCACCTCACACCAGTTAGAATGGGCAAAATCAACAAGACAGTAAACAACAAGTGCTGGAGAGGATGTGCAGAAAGGGGAACCCTCTTACACTGTTGATGGGAATGCAAGTTGGTGCAGCCACTTTGGAAAATAGTGTGGAGATTCCTCAAAAAATTAAAATAATAATAGGATTCACCTCCTGGTTGTTTGGGGACTAAATGAGTTAACATTGGTAAAGTACTTAGAACAGTGCTTGGTAAGCATTTCTTCAACACATAATAAAGCTTATCTCCCTCTGGAAGGGTTATCCCTGAGTATTTAGTTAATAAAAGCTAGACTTAGTTGTTCCTGCCACATTACTGAATGGCTGTATGAGTTCTAGTTGTTTGGGGGTGGAGTCTTTTGGGTTTTCCCATATATATATTATATATACTATATATAATATAATCATTATTACCATTATATTAACTGGCATTTATTTATTTATTTGCCACCTTGTTCTGGTTATTTAACAATGTATTTTGCACATTCTTTTGTATGAATGCGTAGTTATCTTCCTTATTCTTTTGTACTGCTGTGTAGTATTTTTTTAAACTGAAATTTAATATACCAGGCATGGTGGCTCACATATTTTCTATTTCACTTATTCTTCATATCAGTCTTTTAAGATTAGTAAAATTATTCTTATTTTACATATAAGGGTACTGAGTAGTTCAGTAAGTTGTCCAACATAATAAGCTAATAAGTGATGGTGTAGATATGGCAAATATGAAAAAAGCTGTGTGAGGATTAGGAATACAGACTATGGAGCTTAGCTGTCTGGGTTCACATCCTGCTGCTACCACTTCTTAGTTGTGCATCTTGGGCAAGTTACTCAGCCTCTATTTCAGTCTCCTTTTCTGTAAAATGAGCATAATAGAAATACTTACCTCATAGGTTATTCTGAGGATTAAATGAATTAATGCTTGCAAATGCCTAAAATGGTGCCTAGTACATCATAAGCACTTTGTATGTATTAGCTTATTGTTGTTACTGCTATTATTAATCATTATCAATTAATTTTTTTAACTCTGGTTTAAAGAAGGCTACAGTTAAGAGGCAGAGATTGAAGGTATTCATAGGAAGGGAAGAAACATAGCATTAACTTTCAGGGGTAGAGAAAAAAGAGAGGTGTTTCTACCACAAAGATGGACAGAACAGAAAATAATTGATGTCTAGATGAAGGCAGATGATGAAACTTGGAGCAAAGACTCATTCTTACAAATTAGAAGGCAAGATCATCTTTTAGTAATGAGTAAAGGAGAGTAGAATTGGAAGCCTGTGGAGTCAAGAGGAGTTGGACACACTTGAGGAGTAAGCCAGGGAGCACGTAATAGATATAGCCAAGTTAAGTCTTGTCAGTATTCAATCGCAGCTTGATTCCCTGAGGCTAAGGAAACTAATGTCTCAGGGAGGGGTACCTCAGCAGCCTACTGAAGCCAGCAAGTCTGGACATGGTTGAGTGGGATGGTTATGATAGTAAGTAGAAGTGAAGGTGCATTGAACAGGGAATCAGGAAACGTGGAATCTTTTCCAGTTATGCTATCATCTATGAAATAGCTCACCTGACCTCTGGATCTCAGTTAATTCCCTTATGAAATGAGAGAGCTTCATCATTTTATCTCTAACTTCCCTTCTAACTCCAGAATTTGTGACCCTAAGGGGCTGATTCTAGAGTCTAGCTGTAGGAGAAAGGAGTCAATTGAAATGCCCAAAGTAAGAAAGTGATGGAAAGCTCAGGGAGGTTGGAATGCAGGTTCAATAAAAGGGAAGGTAGAGGGGACTCATGTTAGTCAGGCTCAATTTCAGTCTTTTCCATCCTTAAAATTTCTATCTGTATTCAAAAAAAATTTTAAACTAGTTACCACTTTTTGTAGCAGATATTTTGGATATTGTGAATTTAATGGGCTATGTTTGACACACACAAATGTAAATGTTATTTATTTTAGTTTTCATATCTAGAATGTTCATTAACACATCAAAAATAAACAGTTTACTTACAGGCATTTACTTTCCTGCTTTTAAGTAGAAGATAACAAAAGAGTATTTTATGCTTTCCTGTGCCCATAATCATATTACATTTCGGAGTTGCTAACTAGGTTGCTTGGACATGCTGTTACAGAACTGGTTAATCCATAATTCAGTAAGTTCTTGGCTTCCAAGTTGCCTTGTTGACAAGCCTGAAGAAAGTAGATGGAACTAATTAGCATTCAAGCATTATAAAATAGGAAGAATTAAATAAAGCAGCTTCAGTATTAAACTCAGACCCCTGTGAAGATACTCCCTTTAGTTATGGGGATTTTGAAATGATGGACAGGCTAAACCAAAACTCATAATCCTATTACAGTCTCCTACACCCACCTAATAAGCTTTAAGAACTGTTTCCTTAGAGTCTGGGATATTGCCATCTTCCTCTAGGCTTTTCCATATATAGCTTAAAAATTCTTTACTGTTCCCACTAAATGCTTTGTTTTTTAAAAGAGTGTAAAAGAGAGTACGTAAGTATATATACATATTGATGCATTTTGACTGTAGTAATACTGTTGGCCTGTAGGGAACTTCAGATTATTAATAATTTCAGAAGAAAGCTTTTTAAGAGAAAAGCTTCAGGCTTAGCTATAATGAGGCATTTGAAAAGGAGAAAGGGATATGTTTGTGTACATAATGAAAGTATTGAGCCCTTTGGAATCTTATGAGCCATGGTGTGCTAATAAATGCTCTTTTCATTTCATTGTTCCAGCAGACATCTTTGTACCCCTGATGTACCCTTGCAAAATGCCTGTAGTTCACATTTCTTTTTAAATATTTCTACCTCCTGACATTTGTTGCTGGGGGCAAGGGTGTGTAACAGGGTAAATGTGACGGAGAAAGAATAGTAGTAAGAAGCAGATAAATTGGTGGTTTAGAATAATGAGGCCATTTTCAGCTGAGCTCTGTGGTTCATGTGAATTAATTAACCCCTTACAAGTATTTGTCTGACAATCCTAATTCTCATTCAGTTCAATGAGTTTTATAATTATCATTTAACTAAATAGCACTAAAAACTGTTTCTATCCTGGCATTAAGGGAGCTTTGTAGAATTCTATTCCTATAAATCATCTGAACTTGTTTACAATTTGCAGTAGTCTTCTTTTTCTTCTGGTTTGTGCTCAGGTTGCTGTTTTGCTGTTTTTAAATTTTTTTGCAGGGTACTAATTATAGACATGCTTTGAAGTTTGGCTAGCCTTCTAAGGGTGAAGGACATCAGTAAAGACCATTTTCACATTTTCATTGGAAGAATTTAGGCTTAAACTATTATCTGTCATGTTAAACAAAATTAATCCAATAATGCTAAATGGATATAGAATGATTAATTACTCATTCTTAAGACCTTTGTCATTTAGTTCTTGGTGCTAAGATGGTGATAAAGCACTTTTACCCAGAAAGATAGAAATGAGAGTATTGTACTGACGATGCTGTGAAAGAGTATGAAAACACTGGAGAAATATGTTTGAGATGGGAAGTGAGAAGTAGGCATAGGCTTACTGCCTATGCCCTGCATATGTAATTACTTTTTCTTTCCATACTAAAACTTGAGGTAATATTAACAGGTATTTACTTAATTATGTCTTCGTTGATTATAAGGAACAAAAAGTTATTTTTTAAATTGAAGAGTAATTGACATACGATATTATATTATTTTCATGTGTATAACAGTGATTTGATATTTATATACATTCCAAAATGTTCACCAATGTAAGTCTAGTTACTATATGTCATCATATAAACTTGTTACAATATTGTTGACTATATTCCCTATGCTGCATATTATATCTTTGTGTCTTATTTATTTTATAACTGGAAGCTATATAAATTAAGCCTTTATTGGAGAGATATAGAAAGGCTCAAGGGAATTCAGGACAAGAAATATCCTACATCTAGACCTAGATCCCTGGAAATGGGATCTTCATTCTACATTCAAGTTGTCTCTGGGATGCCACATAGCACAAGTTCATGGGCCTCTTTTAAAAGAGTACTTTGATTATCGTGTGCTTGGAGGGAAACTCTGCTTATCCTGGTCTAATTGCCTCTTCTAGCTCCTGACAAAGACTCTTGGTCCCAATTCCACATTTTTGTGAGAGGAATGTTATTTGGTGCCCCTCCTTTTTTGCATTAGGGCCTAGGATGGCTGCCCTTTAGGTCAGATTCCTACCCAGGTTCAATCAGCTGTTACTATTCATATTATATAAAAATTTATTTAATTCTTACAACAATCCTATTGGATGGGTTAAGTCCAATTATTCCTTTTATGTGGGGGGGGGACAAGGCAAGAAGAGGAAAAGTAAGCATTTCCAAGGTTACGTATCTCGAGGGTCTGTGCCCTAAACCAGCATTTTCTACTAATAGGTGCTATATGCTGAGTTAGAAAATGTGGTTTCTAATCCTTGACCTGCCACTGTGTGAATGACTTAGAGGAAATCACTTAATATCCCTGGGCATTTTGCCATTCCACAAACACTTTAAAAATTATTTTTCGGGGCGCCTGGGTGGCTCAGTGGGTTAAGCCTCTGCCTTCGGCTCAGGTCATGATCCCAGGATCCTGGGTTCGAGCCCTGAATCTGGCTCTCTGCTCAGTGGGGAGCCTGCTTCCCCCTCTCTCTCTGCCTGCCTCTGCCTACTTGTGATATCTCTCTACCTGTTAAATAAATAAATAAAATCTTTTAAAAAATATTTTTCTAATTTTTGTTATTAAAAAGCTAAAGCAGGAAATAGAAGCCCAATAACACATTGTGTTCAGGCTTTTTTTGGTTATAAGGTATAGAAATCAAACTGGCTTGAACTAAGTGGAATTCATTCAAGGACATAATAGGCAACCTTTTGGACCTCCAAGGACAGGAAACAGCAGTCAGACCATAGAATTCCTTGGACTGGAAACAAAACTGAAAAAAGTTTGAAATACAAGTTGCTTTCTCTGTCCTTCCATATTCTCATTCATCTCTGTCTCCTCTTTTTCTCTATTGGTTTCCTTTGTTTAAACATGACTGCCATAGATGGGAATAAAGCTTGACCCTTACTTCAAGTGCTAATATTTACATACTGGTCTCTTTGACCAAATTCTTGTGACAGAATCTAACTGGCACAGCCTAGCCTATGGATTTGTTGCCTTGGGTCAGGTGTCCAACCTGTTTCAATCAACCAGGGCAAGAATAAGATCACATGGTTCATCGGATTGCTGCCTCTTCCAGGAACTATACAGAAGAGCATATTCTCTGAGAATGAAATATGGGAAGAGTAAGCAAATGGACAGATGTTTGCTCTACCCCTAATTTTAGTACAATAACACTGTTTTAAATATATTGTGTATTTCTCCACAGATCATCGTTTTGGCTACATAGATAGTATTTTTTCCATTTAATAAGCACTTGCCATATACCAAGTACTTTACTAGGAATGTATCAGGTGCTGGGACTCCATTTTCTTACCTGTAAAATGAACGATCCTGTCCAGCTTTACAATTCTGGACACACACACATTTATGCATTTATTTATATTTTAATGAATATATTGTTCTCACCACCAGCCCAACAAGAATTTATTTATCCAAATAAATGTTCTTCAAAGTGCCATGATTTGAGCTAAAGAAATTCAATATCATATTCTTTGTAGTTTTTAACCAAATTTTAGTATTACATGGCCTATACCCACCTTATTTATTCTATTTAGCTCTGAAATACTTCTTATTTTCCAAAACTCAGGCCTACTATAAACGATCAAAGATTTGTTGTCATTGAAACTATTGAAAAGAATGTGAGGCTGACTCTAAATATATTCCAAAGAGGCACTTCACAAACGGCTCGCACAATGATAGAATCAAGCAATAGTTCTCCAAGTCCCACAGCAACCACATTGATGAGGGTAGATCTCATTTGCTATACATGTAGGTTATTTAAAAAGCCTTTACTTATAGTATCAAATTACTTATAGTATCACATTACTTATTTATCACATTACTATTACTTTACTTATAGTATTACTTATAGTATCATTACTTATAGTATCAAAATTATATTTTTTAATTTTATTTATATATTACTTTACTTATAGTATCACATTACTTATAGTATCAAAATTATAAGAAAGTCTAGGAAATAAAAATGCCCAATTCAAGCTAGTTAGCCAGTTATGTGACTTAAAAAATAATTTGGTTGGGTTCTTTACTGAAATGTTAAAAAGAAAAAAAATTCTATCTCCCATTTACTTAAACTACTATAACCATATCAGTATACATTTCTTTTCTTATGCCCACATAGAAAAAATAAGATTGAAATGCTATGGACACACTGAAAACTAAGTAGGTGAATTTAGAGCTTTTAGAAGACTGGGAACACCACCCTGTCATAGACCTCTCCCCGAACCAGCCAATTTCATTAATCCTTGTTTGTTGTTGTTGTTTCACCATAGTTGTGCAGAATCAGCGCTGCAAATACAGGCAAAAGCCAACCAAGTAGATTTACCAAATCTGTTGGTATTTGCCTGGTTTTGTGTTGGTGTTAGGCACTGTCTTACTGTGATGGCTATGTAGCTTGAGTATGTGTGTGTGTGTAGGTATGTATGAATATAGTTCTGCTGACAACTTTAAAATCATTGGGTTAAATATGCTTTATTTAAGAAGTGGTTTGAGAAAAGTACTGTATATATTTTTTTCTTTTTCTGTAGATTAAAACGTCTTAATTTCTCCCTTTAAATTAATCTATCTAGATTAGTCATTCTAATTTCTAAGAGGAATGGAAGACAACTTTAAAGCTAAAATTAGCATTCTAAGCAGTATAATCTCATGAACACACCCTTTTTTTTTAAGATTTTATTTATTTATTTGACAGACAGAGATCACAAGTAGGCAGAGAGGCCGTCAGAGAGAGGAGGGGAAGCAGGGTCCCTGCTGAGCAGAGAGCCAGATGCAGGGCTCTATCCCAGGACCCTGGGATCATGACCTGAGCCGAAGGCTTTAACCCACTGAGCCACCCAGGTGCCCCTGAACACACCCTTTTTCTAAGGCTTAGAACAATAAATGTTTTACTTAATCAAGAATAACTGATATGAAAAGTCTATCATAAAAATGATTTCAGAAGTTTCAGATGTTAATCACCATTTCCATAATCTAAAGCCCTGTGTTTCTCATTTAATTCCAAGGTAAGTTATTTCTAAAAATCTACTAATAGTTACACTAATTTATTTTTGTTGTTATTACACAAAGATTTAAAACCAATACAATCTTCCTTCTTTCTAATAGGCTTTTTTCTAAACTAGAATACTAGTTCCTTCTTTCTAATAGGCTTCTTCCTAAACTAGTATACTAGTTTCTACACTTTTCCTGTGGAATTATACTTGAGGTCCTAAGATACAGTATAGAAGAATCCTTCTAAATGTGACTGGAGGCTGGGGGCACCTGAGTAGCTCCGTCAGTTGAACGTCTTTGTTTTAGCTCAAGTCATGATCTCAGGGTTGTGAGATCGAGCCCTGCGACATTGGCTCCATGCTCAGTGGGGAGTCTGCTCAAGATTCTCTCTCTCCCTTTCTTTCTACCCCTCCTACCCACTCACGCATGCATGAGATCTCTCCACCCCCCCCAGATAAATAAATAAATCTTTTAAATAATAAAATAAATGTGACCCAGGAGCTACCTTTGTACAGGACATATTTTTGATGTTAATCACAGTCCTGTCTCATTTCTGTCCTGGCCATATGTCTCATCTTCTCTGTTCTACATTTATAAGCTGACTTTAATGGCTGGGGAGGAAAGAAAAGTAAAATAACTCTAAGATGAATAGTAGATTTTTTTCAGTTGAAAATAACTTTAACATATATTTCATAGTCTGCAAGGGAATATATAACTGGTGTCTGGTGTTTTCAGATACCATAATTTATCCCTTTAGAAAATCCTAGCAGAGACCATGTATTTAATATGAGGGTACACAATTAGGTGCTTAATCTAAGCCTCGAAAAATGTGATTTGGGTTGATTTGTAGAAGAACTATAAAAGCTGAAAAATCAGCTTGACAACATTCCTGCTGGCATTGGCCTTTAATAAATGTTTGTGGTGGTATTTGGAGTCCATGCCACTTTAGTGGCATCACTAGGAGATGATGCAAACAGTAAAATTAGAGTACACTGCTTATCAGGGAATGAGTGAAGGCTCCCAAGCTGAAGGTTCATTAGGTCAGTCTGTAAGAGCTGTCAATCAGAGCAAGCTGGCAGGGGAATACTTAAAAAAAAAAAATAGAAGCACAATTTTCCCACTTAGGATTTTTCCACATTTTATCCCTACTGCCATTACATTGTCCACTGAGGAAGTAGAATACTAGGCCATTATAATGTTCCTAATGTCAGCCACTGACCACTGTCACTTATGAGCATATCTACTGCTATCCTCTTTGTAATCATCATCATCATTTAGGGTAAATAGGATAGAATGGTTCTCAAAGTACACAAGACTCTGGGGGGATAGAGACTTGTCTCATATTCATTAGCCCCAGTTTCTTACCACAGTGACACACATAGAATGTTCTCAGTTGTTTATTGATCTTAACACCAAGAACAGAAATCATTGGGTGAATCTAGCTTATATATGGCCTTTACCACCCCATTCCCCATCCCTCTTAGTCTAACAAATTTGAGAAAATTATTTCTTATATTTCTTCCATATGTCAAGTGTGTATTATTTTATATTTAGCAAACCTGTGTTATTTAAGTTTGATTTTGGTATATCTATTTGTTAAGATAAATAGAATATTTCAAAGGACTTTTTTTATTAATATATAATGTATTATTAGCCCCAGGGGCACAGGTCTGTGAATCATTTACACATTTACTTCACAGCACTCACCGTAGCACATACCCTCCCCAATGTCCATAACCCCACCACCCTCTCCCAACCCCCCTCCCCCCAGCAACCCTCAGTTTGTTTTGTGTCAAAGGACTTTTTTTTTTAATGGATTATTGTAAAGGGAACAAAGAAAGTTTGAATAAGCAATTTATTGGTTTTTTTTTTTAAGTTTGTTTTTTTTTTTAATTTAAGTACTCTCTACATCCAGTGTGGGACTTGAACTCACAACCCTGAGATCGAGAGTTGCATGCTCTATTGATTGAACCAGCTAGGCACCCCTACAATATACTAAGTTTTGTGTGCACATTTTGTGTAATACTACATGTTCCCTAATTTGTTAACTATACAGATGATTGTGATACTGATAATATATCCATGTGACAAATCCCAACAAAGGTAATATGTTGTGTATACCTGTTGTAACTTGAACAGACTGACAGATGGTACAGTTCACCTCATCAAATATGTAAGAATCCCTGGTAGGTTTAACAGAACAAATAGTTCAGCTAAGAAAATGACAGGTTGATGATGGCATGGCAGGCTCTAATTATTAACATCACCAATATAATGTGAATATGTAATGTACATTATATAGTTTTTAACTCTTTC
This sequence comes from Mellivora capensis, assembly GCA_004024625.1. Taxonomy (NCBI): domain Eukaryota; kingdom Metazoa; phylum Chordata; class Mammalia; order Carnivora; family Mustelidae; genus Mellivora; species Mellivora capensis. Next base: position 27,749 of record PISX010005784.1, on the reverse strand, counting down.
TTAATCAGCACCAAATTAAGCTAGAGTTGTATTTATAAATCTATGTTCATGTCTAATATTTAAAATTAATTTGTAAAACAATACCCTTCTCAGAATAGAGATTTAGAAAATCTATTCCATTAAGCACAAGTTGATTTCATTTCCAGGGGGCATCCATTAGGACAAACATCATGAAAGGCCGCTGCCCAAAATGTTGATTCCCTGGCTGACACCTGGAAGAAAAATCAACTTATGTTTAATGGAGTAGACTATCTAAATCCCTGTTTTGAGAAGAGTGCACATTCATGAATATGTATTCATTGCCGAATTCAATAGATTCTAATAGTGAAGGACGTTTGTATCATAAAAAGTAGCATTTATTTATTAACTTAGTTCTTTCCAAAGAAAGAAGCAAAAATTCAGCTTGGGATGGAATGCTAGCAATAACCAATTCATTTATTGTGTGACATATTCATCGTGGCCTTTATAATAATAACCAATGAAATAAAAGTGTAATATGTGTCTAATCTGTAGTCTAATATTTATCCTGAACCAGTATTAAAAATGTACTAGTGATTTTGTCTTACTCAGTGCTGTGGTTCAGGGTAATACCTATTTATCTGTTTGCACATTTCAAAGAATTTTCTGTTTATTTCTTCTTTTCTGCAGTAATAAATCACCCTTGTGCAACATGGGCTAATCCAAGATCAGCCACATAAATGGCCCAAGTGCTGTTTTAAACAAGAATGCTTGATTGTACAACGTGACTTTTTAAGAAAATCAAATGCCAACGTTTCTGGTAGAAACAAAATATTCATTTCAACCAGTCCCCCCTTATTTTCTGCCTAGGCACTGTGCACTGGGTGCTATGTGTATCCATATTACTACATCTTCCTGACATTCCTGAACAGCAGGTTTCATTTTCCCCAAGCTTATAGAAGAATGGAAGAATCAAGAAGTTAAGTTGGTTGTCAAAGGTCACAGCTAGGAAGTAGGTGAATCTGTATCTGAACACCAGTTTGTGTAATTCTAAACCACATGCTCTGGTATTTCCTTGCAGTGTTGCCTTTCGCTTGGGGGTTTATGCAAAAGATTTATGAGATGACTCAGATTTTCTTCTGTCACACTCCTAGAAACACTTGTACCTAAATTTTTTTATAAAGATTTTATTTATTTATTTGACAGATCACAAGCAGGCAGAGAGGCAGGCAGAGAGAGAGAGAGAGAGAGAGAGAGAGAGGAGAAAGCAGGCTCCCTGCTGAGCAGAGAGCCCCATGTGGGGCTCGATCCCAGGACCCCGGGATCATGACCTGAGCCCAAAGGCAGAGGCTTTAACCCACTGAGCCACCCAGGCGCCCTGCTTGTACATAAATTTTTAGTTCTTGCCTCAACTAAGACTGATAACCTCACCACATTTTAAAAGAATGAGTGATTCATTTGTGGAAGTATTTGTTGGAATACTTTTAAGAGTTTTCAAATCAGAGAGTTGAAAATTCATGCTGTGCTCTAGGCATTATTGATCCCTAGCCATCTCATGCAGGTAGATATAAATCCTTTTCTTAAAGATCTCTGATGAAAAACAGTTCAGGCTTTTCCATGGTAATTTACCTTGCCTGTAAAGGCTTACAAATAGGTGTATGCACATTGTTAAGGCTGATGACATAATGCTCAGTTCAGTGAATCAAGCCAGTAAAGTAATAATCCTTTTTTTAAAGTTAAAATCTTCAAAGGGCCCTGGAAATTACCTAGAGGAAGTTTATTTTGCCATTTCTCTAGGAAAGCCAGCGAAGTCTGAACTTTTAAATGAGCAGGCCTTGAGTAGGTCACAAGATTTTATTTTGCATTTGGATTTTCTTTATACTTTTTCTTTTTTTAGAGAAAGAGAGAGAGAGAGAGAATAAGTTAGGAGGAGGGGCAAAGGGAGAGAGATTATCTCAAGCAGACTTGGAGCCCACCACTGTGGGGCTCGATTTCATGACCCTGAGATCATGACCTGAGCCGAAATCAAGAGTCGGACGTATAACGATCTGAGCCACCCAGGCACCCCTGGACTCCCTACAATTTAAATCAAAGATCTCTACCTTAAATGTAAATGAATGGAATGTTGACAATTGATATAACTTGAAAAATTATCACAGTTGTTTTCAGGTAGCTTTAGTCTTCGGTTTAAGTATCCTATCCTATTTTGTAACTGGTTGCTTGTTTGTCCTTTTAACAAAACTGTGAGCACTTGGAGGGCATGAATTATGTTTTACTCATCACAGTGTCTCTAGTATTTAGCATAATGCTTGACATAGAGGAGGTCAGTAATTATCTGTTGAATAAGTGAATTTATTTCTCCAATTGATACTGCTTAGACCAGCCTTTCTCATACTTTCCCACAAAGGCATCCTGCTAATTTACTGCTGTTTTTCTGTCTTGGCTCATATTATTTCTCTTACCTGGAGTTATCTTTCCTTCTCATCTTCACCTAAATAAATCCAACTAGTTCTTCCTCGTGCAGTTAGTCGATCCATGAGTACTGTTCTGGCTATTCTAGCTAGCACAGAGTCATGTCCCACCTGCCCATACTCCTTTAGTTCCCATGGGCTGTCCCATACACTTTAGCCCTTTATTATATTATTTGTCAAATTTTTATTGTTTTTGACCTTGTCTCCCCAACCATTATGAAAAGTGCCCATGTTATTTACACTGTTTTCTCGCCCTTTGATAATGACCTAAGCATAGACTAGACCAAGAGATGACAAACTGTGGCTTACAGGCCAAATCTGGCCCATATTCTAAGAAAGATTTTTACATTTTAAATTATTGAAAACAACCACAAGAATATTTTGCGACATGAAAATTAAATGAAATTTAACTTCCCATTAGTAAAGTTTTCTAGAACATTCATTTCTAGAACGTTCATTTATATATTATCTGTGGTGGCTTTGGTACTACTACAGCAGAGTTGAGTACTTGTGACAGAGACCCTGTGGCCCACAAAGCACAGAACACTACCTGGCCCTTTACAGAGAAAATTTGCCAACTTCTGGACTAAACCAAAAATGAGTACTTACTGGTTAAATAATTCAGTATCTTATGACTATTCCATTATGAAACAAGATACTCTAAAAGGACTCAATTATGTAATTTTACCTTAAATAACAAAAAAATAATAAAAGCAAGCCTTAGAGCATAGGTAGTTCTTATCTTTTAGCTGATGAGATACAGAAGTTTCTGTTTTCTCCATCTGTGGTAAACTCTTGTGCCCTTAGCAGTTTGAAGCCTTCTCAACCTATGCAGAATCTCTTCCTTGGAGATTCTTAAGAACAGGGTAGATGATTATCATTCTGGGATGGACTGGATAACCACGAGTATTGTGCAGCTCAGTGATTCCTGGGATCTCTTCTATATTTAAACCGTGCTTTATTAAAAATTAGAAAATTGATTTATGAAAATGAAGTCTTCTCATCCCTCAAAACTCCCATAGTCTCTTTTGCCAGAATGCCTACCCCTCTCTACTTTTGGTTTAATCTAATTCTTTTAATTAAGTAGGAGATAATTAAAGTTCACAACGTTTAAACCAATATGTTTGATTTAGTGATAAAAATCTGTGGTTTGTCAACTTTTCAAGGCATAATCCTGGCTTCAACCTTATCTGACAGGTAGCCAGCCTAGCAGGTCTGAGGATGAAAACCAGAGCATTTCATACTTTCAGGCATGACTTGCTATTTATCTTCTGAAGTAAAATTCACTGTTGCTCTATAGAAAATGAATAGGGTTAAATAAGTATAAAAGGCCCTTATTTGCCTTGGCACAATTAATTCATTTAGTATACAGTTGCCGGTGATTAGGCCTACAATATGTATAGGTATATTTCAAATGAGGGAGGGGGAATCCTCTAAACATAGCTTATTTGATTAATGTAAATTATTCTTTTACTCACTGAATATGTAAAGTATGTAAATTTAGTTCTGCTATCAAAAGGTAGCTCTGTGCCATTAGTTTCTGTAGCAGGCAAGGCCTACTGCATCCTGTACTGCATTTTCAGAGAGGTAATGCTAATGACAGCTGGAACAATTGCCTTAATGAGCCAGAAAGGTGTTCTTTTTTATTCTCATTTAAGCTACTTAGAGTCATCTGAAATAGAGATCATCTGTAGTTATTACAGAGTGAAAAAAGCCATGGGTTATCTTATTAATGTGTTTCTCCAAGCATGTTAAGAGTGAACTATCAATCAGCCGTTTGCCAAGAAAATGGCTTGTCAGTGCTATCTAGGTGATATGCCATTTGAAATGCAAGTTTTAGATTCTAACTACCACGCTAGCTAAGTAAATACAGTTGTCAAGCTGCATCTCTTGGTCATTTCAGGAAAGGTTGTAGTGCTTCCCAAACTGATTACAAAATAGCATGAGTATTGTAAGCCTAAAGTGAACAACATGACCCATTTTTTAAAAAATTAAGACACTGTACATGAGTCATCAGGAAGATGTTAAGATCTACCCACATGCACCATATTATGTAAAATTCAGCTCAATTGCAGCTTTGTGTCCTTAGAACCCAATACATTAAAACTTAAGACAAATTTCTTGTTATCTAAGTCTTTCATTCTAAGTGAAATGTTCATATTTTCTTATTAATTTCAGTCCGTTAGAGATAATTCATGTCACGTTAACATAAAGATTGAGAAAGTCATGTTCAAATTTTGGTTTAATTAATGAAATATATGCCTGTAATTCACTGTGGTGTTTTGATTTGGTTATATAATACAGCTATACTATTCACATGGAGCCAAGAAAAGTAGTGGTTTAACACATTAGTATAGTAAAAGTATACATTTATACTTAAGCCACTCCGCTTAGCCAAGGATTTGCATAAACTAGCCAAATTCAGCTTGGGCTTGTGATAGAAGTGAAATAGCAACGTTATAACCACTCCAAGCTAAGGTTCCTTTCTGTCACCATGTCTGCATCTTCCCTAATCTTAAGTAAATTGTATGTCTCCTGTGTCTGAGGACTGAAAGTCTAAAATTAAACCAATATTTATTTATTATTTTTTTAAAGATTTTTAGTTATTTATTTGACAGACAGATCACAAGTAGGCAGAGAGGCAGGCAGAGAGAGAAATGGGGAAGCAGGCTCCCTGGCCAGCAGAGAGCCCAATGTGGGGCTCCATCCCAGGACCCTGAGATTATGACCTGAGCCGAAGGCAGAGGCTTCAACCCACTGAGCCACCCAGGTGCCCTTCAACCAATATTTAAGAACTTAAAAAAGTACTTTTGTACAGAAGTTGTACTGTAAGATATAACTTTTAAAAAATCCAAGCTGTAGAATTTTTTTAATTGAATGAGTAGTACTATTTTAAAAAATTTTGTCTTCTTCAGATTAAATAATCCATTGCACTTAGAAAGAAAAAGTTAGGCAAGTGAATCATCTCCATAGTTTTCAGGATGTGAATCAAATAATTACTAAATGGACTTCAAGTACATGTGAAGTTATATTTCCCTATAAATGTCTTATTGAAATCTCCCATTGATTTCTGTGTGTATTTGAACCCTGAAGTGAAGAATGGGGACTATTTAAAGAATGTAGATTTAATGCATAGGTAATTGGGTACTTTTCCAGTTAAAGACCTTCAGTAAGTTTCCAGTGAAACAACACTAAGGAGTTCCTCATTGCAGCTACATCATAAATGACAAAAACTCAGCAACCTAGGCATAATTTGGTGATAAGTAGAAGAGTGACTCTTATTGTTAGTTACTTATTTGTGGAATTTTCGAAAGTTAGCTTGCATCATAACTTTCTTATAAGGAGAAACATTTCATGAGAATCTTTTGGTATTGCCGCAGTTGTGTAACAATCCCCAAAAGAAGGGCAATGTGCATGCACTTAAAGCATTTGTTTCATAAATCTTATTGCTAGTAAAGCCAAAATTTCGATTCCACAGTTATTAAACTCCTAGAGACGGTAATTACAATGCATTATTTGTCGAATTTTATTCTTTTTATAAAATCTCAAAGAAAATGTGACATTCTGCTATGTCTTTGAATCTCTGATTATGTAAATTTGTTTGTCTATAACACATTATTTGGTTTCTCTGCAGCTCTGTTTTCAAGCTGATGATGCTAAATTTTGTATTAATTCACATCTAGGCATATGGGTATATTTGAAATCGCCTAATTTGAAATTGTAGTTCTTAGAGTTAGTTCTAAGAAATGTAATTAGGTAAAGAATATTTTGAGTGAAATATTGAATAAATTAGTAGAAACATAATTATGTACATTTTATGGGCAAGAAGCAAGTTTATCTCTATTTTAGGCAAGTCAGATTAAATGCTAGTTCTATTAATGCAAATAAACCAGGCTCATTTGATGATGACTTAATGCTGTTAAAAAATAATAAGATAAGGAAATTCTTGGTTCCTTCCTGTAATTTCCTAGCTTTTCCCCCCAGTTTTCTTATTTTGTTTAATCTACAGTTAGATTATGATAGAATGCCATGGGACCACACACTGTTCTTTGAATCTCATGATTGGTTGTTTGTTTTGTTTTGTTTTTTTAAGATTTTATTTATTTGACAGACGGAGATTACAAGTAAGCAGAGAGGCAGGCAGAGAGAGAGGGGGAAGCGGGCTCCCTGATGAGCAGAGAGCCCAATGTGGGGCTCGATCCCAGGACTGTGAGATCATGACCTGAGCCAAAGGCAGAGGCTTAACCCACTGAGCCACCCAGGTGCCCCTGATTGGTTGTTTTTAATTCCATTCCTGATAGCCATTTTTAAAATATCAAACTTTTTCTGTAAAAAGAGAAAGGAGAATTTTGACTTACAAAGTGACTTATAAGCTATTCCAATGATTGGTTGTATTTGAGAAAGGCAATGCACCACTTTCATTGTCCCTCAAAATCAGTAATACTGCCTATTTCTTTTCTGAAACAGGGAAGAATGAACCATATATCACAGTTCTCTCATCTTTGGCAAATCTATAATTCCTGAGTCCTTATTTTTGGCCTCCACCCTCATTGGAGGCTACTTCTCTCTGATTAGTATGTAGTCATCAGAGAATTACAACAGACAGAAAGTATATCTTACCTTTCTACTGGAAAGGTGTTGTCTACCTTAGACCACTGAAACTTGAACTAAACCCATGCCCCCAAAAAAGAAAGGCCAGGAAGTCATTTTGCTTATTGGGAGGCTTCAGAGATCAGGGGAAAGAAGAGGAGGAAAAGCCTTGGCATCTACTCCAGAATTGTCCTTGATTGTTAAACTTGGATCTAATCTCTCAATGGTAGGTACATCATCAACATTCTGTGTATATCTCGTACATGAGAGCAAAATACCAGAAGCTGCAGGTTTTCTTTAAAATTGTGCCCTTTATTTGTTTCCTTTGCATGTTCTATTTCCCTGATTAACTTTGTGAGCCCTGGGCAAGTTAGTTAACCTTTCTGAGCCCCAAAGGCCTCATCTGTAAAATGAGTGGTTTAGAATAAATGATCTTTATGATCCTTTCCATTGCAAACATTCTGTGCTGTGAAACCTCAAAGCTATAAACTATATGAGAGTAAGAGCCAATTTTTAAAAACATTTTTAATCCCTCCAACAGCCCCTAATGTAACTTTGAGTTTACTACCTTGCTTCTGCTATTTGAAGTAGAGAATAGATTTTTGAAGACAGCTCTAACATGTACTAAACTAGATTAGAAATTGGACATTCTGTTTTAATTGCAGGCCAGGCTATTTATCAGGTATAGATGTCATAGGAACTTGCCTGTTCCAATAGTAAAAACATTGTGAGAAATGAATCATTGGGATGAGATTATGTAACCCCATTTAGAAGAGTAATACTTTAATATTTGGCTGTAAAAGGATTGTGGGTTGAATTGTGTCCCTTCCAATCCCTCAAGAAAGATATATTGATGTCCTCATTCCCTGGTACCTGTGAACATGACCTTATTTGAAAATAGGGTCTTTGTAAATGTAATAAAGTTGAGATAAGGGACGCCTGGGTGGCTCAGTGGGTTAAGCCTCTGCCTTCAGCTCAGGTCATGATCTCAGTGGCCTGGGATCGAGCCCCGCATCAGGCTCTCTGCTCAGCGGAGAGGCTGCTTCGCCCTCTCTCTGCCTGCCTCTCTGCCTACTTGTGATCTCTCTCTCTCTGTCAAATAAATAAATAAAATCTTTAAAAAAATAAAAAAATAAAAGTTGAGATAAGATCATACTGAATTAGGGTAAGCCCTAAAATCAGTGACTAGTGTCTTTAGAGGAAGACCATGTGGAGACACAGGGATCAAGGGACCCACAGGTTGAAGGCCATGTAATGATGGAAGGAGATGCAGCTGCAAGTCAAGGGATACCAGGGACTAATGGCAACCACCAGAAACGAGGAAAGAGGCACAGAACAGATTTTCCCTCAGAGCCTCCAGAAAGAACCAATGTTACCAACACTTATTCCATACTTCTAGGCTCCAGAGCTGTGAGAGAATACATTTCTGTGGTTTTAAGCCACCCAGTTTGTGGTAATTCATTACGATAGCCATAGGAAACTAATACAGAAGGCTTGGACACCGGCCTAGGGAAAGTCCCCAAGGGATATGGCTCTGGACTAGATCAGTTATAGATTGCAACCACTGTAGGATATTTACCTTGAGCCTAGAACATCTTTATAAATCGAGATGAAAACTGAGAGAAACTATGATTTCTTTGGAAGCAACCCAGAATTCTGTGAGAGATTAGGAACTATCTAATAAAAACTCTAATCAGCCTAAACTAGTATCCTATTTGTTTTAACTATTACTGGTCCCTTGAAAGCCACCTTTGACCCAGCATTTCATACTCACAAACCTCAAGGTAAGCTACAGGAAGACTATTCCTTAGAATTATTGGCCATTTATTGGTAAACCTTTTTATACCTTATGCAGGTTTCCTTTCTCTGATTTTAGTTAACCATTTTACAGTTAGATACTAAGGATCTTTGAGCTTGAAAATAATTTTTCAAAGAATGAACAGTGAATATATCCATTTAATCTGTTTATTTGCCCATTGGGAAAAATCTCTCTCCTACCCTACAAAAACCTCATCCATTCCTCTACCATGCATAGCTCAGATCTCATCTACCTCATGAAGGCACCATTGACCACCCTATTTTGAAATAATCTGCTTTCCATAATTACATTATTTATGCTGTGTAATTTCCCTTGATGCTTAGCAAATAGTACCCTTCGTTATAGTTTTGTTTTGGTATCTGTGTGACTCATCTCCTTGACTAGATTGCTCTTAGAGGATGGGAATTATAATTCATGCTGTTTTGTGTCTCTACCCTGTACCTGCAATACACAAAGAGCAGTGTATGCACATCATTAAGTACATCGTGATGAGTCTTTTTCAATTATGGTGGACAGATTATGACAGAATTGACAACTTAATTCAACAGTTAACTGGTTCCAGGCATAGCCTTATAGAACTCATCATTATTTGAAAAAAATCAAGACAATCTATATTCTAAGACTCCAGCACAGAATTTCTGGTTAAGAGTGGTTGGCATAATTTATTCTCTTGCTTGTTATTTTCAAGTTATGCTATTGCTTTGATCTCATTTTTAAAAGCAATATTTATAAATATAATTCATAAAAGTATGGTGTCATTGGCCAATGAAAAGAATTGCTGCCAGTTTTAGAGAAGAAACTATAGTTTACTAGAAATTGCTGACCTCCTCACAAAAGTGATGAATTAACGACCGCATACAGCATTACGAAAACAGGTTGTAGTTTGTTTAAGCCAGTCTCTCTCTTTATGGCATTCTCAATCTTTCTAAACAGCTAGGATATAATAACATTTTAAAAAATAAAGTACTTCAGATAACCAAGAACATGGTATGAAATGAGCAACATTAAGCTCAAAACAGTTGAAGCTTCAGATACTGGAGCAGGCAAGAATTTTAAAGAGCCCAAATGAATAAGGAGACAACATTGTTGTGCTTCTTCAGATGCAGTAATAATTAGGCTCAGAGGTTATTTTATAGCAATAATGCTATAAAAGAGATTTTTTAGCAATAATGGCTCCCAGTACCATTTTTCTCTTGTGACTTTGACTTACAAAGGTAAAGCTTTTATTTGAAGATTTGATACAATGCAGCTGCAGACAGCAGGGGGCGGGGGGAATTTGGCCAAAAGGCTGGACTCTCAAACATCTATGAGAGAGGGAGAGTTTGAGAGGGAAAGACTGGGAGAAATTGAAAGATAGAAAAGGAGGAGGGGAGGGGACAAAAAGAAAAAAAAATGATTTACATTACCAATGACAAATCAAAGCTGAAAGTTTGCCATGGCTGTTGTCATTCATTGCCATTCATATTTAGAAAGCAGACTGCTGTGATAATTGATTTGATGGTCCAGCTTGAGTGGAAGCACTTCTGGGCATAGCAGGCCTCAGAGATGCCAAAAAAGAAGAAAAGGTGGGAATGAAATAATGCACTACTTTCTCCTCAGAGGCATGTGGCCCAGTTTTTAAGAACAGAAAAACATGCTCTGGGATAGGGAGAGTAGAATGGGGAGGAAACCTAAAGAACTTAGTAATGACCATATAGCTCTAGTCAGATAAAAATAGGCATTCAAACAGGGACAATAAAAGGGACATATTTTACTGACAGGTGAATAATAGAGGAGCGTGGTGGAAATAATCTGATTTTTAATGGACTCAGTTCTTAAGAGTACTTTTTTTACCTTTTTTTTTTTTGGTAAACTGTTCTTTTGTATAGGGACAAAAGTGATTCCTTTTCTAAAAACCCTTTTAATTTTTTAGGCTTTTCAAACTAGATTAATAGTTGAGAAGGAGAAAAAGAAAACAATAATTGAAACCAAAAAGCTGTATATGTGCTTGTATTATCTAAATGTCATTGAATTTAGGTAATAATGAAGCTTGTCCTTAGATTTGTGAGTGGAGGGTGGTGTTCAGCCATTACTTCCTGCTGATATGAATAAGGGAGGAGACTAAAGTGCCAGTTGAAGGAGGGAAAAAAAGAGTGAGAGATCTTTTTTTTTAAAGTACTGAATTCACTGTTTGACCTCTTAATCACAACTGCCAGTTGAATTGTGTGCCCTGTCATCAATTTAAGGGCCTAAACAAAAACCAGATAAAAGATACGGCTGTCAAAACACAAATTTTCATCAGAACCTGTTTGGCTTTGAGGGAAATGTAGTTTTTTATGTTTTAAAATAGCTCAGTCCTTTACTTAATTCCCTTTCTCTCTTTTCTTGCCTGTCTCCCTTCTACCTTTGTTTCTCCTTTCTCTCTTCTACTTACCTATGTACATGCCTTTACTTAAACCAACAGGGAATGTCTGTTGTCTGGCCACACTGAATCAGACCAGATCTGTTTTATACATATGCAGCCATTATGCAAATATCAGTACCCTCACATCACATCACATCACATTTTCTGCTCTCCTGAAAAGTTTTCTTGATTACAGTGAGACATTGAGCGTTAGGAGTTTTTTTTTAAAAAAGAAAAACCTCAAATATATGACTTGTTTTAAAAAGACTCATATGAAATTAATACAGAGAAAGCAATGTTAGCTGTGTCATTATAATGTATGGCGGTATTTCTCAAATTTAAAACATCATCAGTATGAGAATTACGTGGGAAGCTTATTAAAATTTAGATTCTTAAACCGCAGATCTACTGAATCACAGTAAATGGCATCCAGGAATCTACATTTTAACAAGTGCTGCACATTTATCTGCTATATACTACTGAAGTTGGGACTCCAGAGACATAATGGTTAGTCAGATAAACTGGATTCTGATACATTTTCCACCATTATTAGTTGTATAAACTTGGGCAAATTACCTAGTCTCTCTGACACTCAATTTCCTCACCCATCAAATGTACATAACACTATTTATTAGGATTGTTCTGAGGATTAAATATGATAATAAACGCTTAGCATAGTAGCCAGTAATTACAATACCAAGATACAGCCAGTACTGTTGATATTGTTTAGCTTTCATGATTTAGAAATAGATTCTTTACTATGAGTCATTCATATTGCCTCCATTTAAAGTAAATATTGGGTTCTACTTCAATGCTATATTAACTTGTGTAGTACTTTTCATGCCTCAAAGAGTTTATAAGATTAATACCTATCATTTCATCTTAACCAATTGGGAAACAAAAATATCTTAGACTAAAATACTGTGACACATTCTTACTCTCATAGAATTTTCTTATTAACTGTATAGAGGCCACTGGATGTACACATTATTCATATGTGAATGTAGTTAGGGAGCATTAAGATGCTGAACTTATTGAATGAGGGAGGGAAGAACAGCTAGGATATAAATGTCATGCTATAAATACCAAAAGCAACTCACAATGTGACCAGCAGTACCACCTGCATCATAAGCAAAGATAATCAAATATTATCATGGCTGAACAGGGAAAGTCTCTGTCCTCATAACCTGGAATAGAGAAAAGATCACTAGAATCTTTTTATATCTAATTTCAATGCTTCCAAGCTCTGTATCTTAAAGAGTTCAGGCTGATATAACAAAAATACCACAGACTGACTAGCCTGAACAACAGACATTTATTTCTCACAGTTCTGGAGGCTAAGAAATCCAACCAAGGTCAAGATGCCAGTAGATCCCATGTCCAGTGAGGGCTCACTTCCTGGCTTATAGACAGCTATTCATCTTGCTGTGTACTCGTATGACTGAGGAAAGAGAGAGATTATCTCCTTCGTGTCCCATTTGTGAGGACTCCCCACTTATGTAATACCTAATTACTGTCCAAAGTCCCTACCTCCAAATATTATCACATTGGTTATTATGTTTCAACATGTGAATTTGGGTGGGGAGACACAAACATGCAGTCTATAATACTCATTACTTCAGATAAACCTCTTATTTTTAGCGCCCCCATGTAAAATGAGGATAAATCCTATTTGCCCCACTTCAGAGCCTTGAATTAAGAAGGAAATGTGCTAATGTATGTAGCAACCATTTGTAAACCAAGTTCTACACAAATATATGGTATTATTTCAAATCTTTTCAAATGGACTGAAAGTCCACCTTGAAAATGTAGTTACCAGGGCGCCTGGGTGGCTCAGTGGGTTAAAGCCTCTGCCTTCGGCTCAGGTCATGATCCCAGGGTCCTGGGATCAAGCCTCACATCGGGCTCTCTGCTCAGCAGGGAGCCTGCTTCCCTTCCTCTCTCTCTGCCTGCCTCTGCCTACTTCTGATCTCTGTCTGTCAAATAAATAAATAAAATCTTTAAAAAAGAAGAAAATGTAGTTACCAACTTCCGGCAGTGATTGCATTCTTTCTCATTTTCCAGGAAGTCTAAAAATAATAGATGAAGTTAGAATTCCTCATTTATCAAATCCTTGTTTGTGCCTTGCTGATTTTTGCTTGAGGTGACCAGAGTTCACTGATGCATTTTTATATAGCTTTTGCTGAATATTCCTTGATCCAAAAGCTTTCAGCTTTGTGGCTTTGAAGTTCCAATTCCCTGATCAATGTCTAAACTTGTGAAGCTTGAAATTTATCATTTGGCATTGACTTATGTGTTAATTTGAGTCAAAACTCAGTATCCTTTAAACACCTTGAGGCAGATTTTCAGCATGGCCTCATTTTAACTGATACAGTTATATATTTGTAAGTACAAATTGCCACTTTTGTCCTCAAGAGAGCTCAAATTGGTCATCGCACCTAACATGAGGTAATTGAAAGTGCAAAAAACACTTCTACAAAAAGGTCTTTATAACACTCTCTTCCCCCAATAACCCTCCCCTCCCTTCCTCTGTGTACAGGAAGAAAAGGAGAAATAATGCTATTACTAAGCTCTGAATAGAGGTCAACATTTCTTCTCAAGAAAAATAAACTGCATATAATTTATGTTTCTTTTCTAAAACAAGATACACATGAGATACTGAGTAATTTACCATAGAAAGTTAATGGAAACGCTGATGTCTTTCACAGTTATCATTTTGCTGCAAGGTAATATAACACTTTAACTTAAGCAAATGAGTAGCTTTGGCTATTGAATAATAGCTTTTGAGAGCCAGTTATGGAACTTACAATACACCTATCGTTTTAGTTGCCTAAAACTGTATCCTCTGAGGTTACTTTAGACCAAGAGAGTAACATTTGGTTTGAATATGCCCTACTTTGCACCAGTAATCTCTGGGTCATTTTTGGATTCTAGAGCTAGAGCAAATGAGAGCTATAAGAAATGAAGCCAAACTCAATGTAGAGCTTATTTGTTACCTAAAGAGTATGTATGTTGCCATTGGCTTATAAAATTATCTAGGCTGCAGGAAAACTTCCTAGCCATTTCTTGGTATATTCCTTGTGGCCATTCCAAGTATTGCCTGGAAGTTATTTGTAGAACTTGATTTAATTCTTCTAGTGATTTATATATACTTTATATATTTATATTTTATTTATATCTTATATTTATATATACTTTATAATTTGTATATATATGATTTATATGCACATACATACATATACATACATACACATACATATTACTTAGCCTGGCCTACTCATAGACTATACGTGTACCTAGCCCAGTGCCAGTAGGCAGTCATTTTTTTTGTTACACTCAGAAATAGCAGACTATTATTTAAATGGGCAGTTTCCGGGGCGCCTGGGTGGCTCAGTGGGTTAAAGCCTCTGCCTTCGGCTCAGGTCATGATCTCAGGGTCCTGGGATCGAGCCCCGCATCGGGCTCTCTGCTCAGCAGGGAGCCTGCTTCCTGCTCTCTCTCTCTGCCTGCCTCTGCCTACTTCTGATCTCTGTCTGTCAAATAAATAAATAAAATCTTTAAAAAAAATAAATGGGCAGTTTCCTTTACTTAAGTGAGCAATACAATTTAATGCAGGTTGATCCCCTTGAATGACTAAATTACAAAAGGCCATCTGTAATTTCCTTTCCACTTCAGCACTGTTAAAGCAAAAAAGTGTTTAGTGAAATCTAGGTAACTGATGGGATTCTTACAGGCAGTTCAAGACCTAGTATGAAACCAAATACTCCTTATAAGCACCAGCCTAAAGGATAAGAATCAAGAATTTCCCCAATTATGTCTTATTAATAAATTTGATGAAAAGGAAGATCATAGAAGGTGACTAAAAATGTATTAGTGATGACAGGGTGAGAAAGGTGATAAAAGTTTTTTAGAGCATGTTTTTAAAGGATTGCTGTCAAATAATAAATAAATAGTTTGAACTTGTTCTTGTCCTGGTGACAAATACATATCTGAGCTAAAATTACTATTTTGTTTCATTTTATTCCTTCCCTTACACACATCCATACACATCCATAGTGATGACCAGTCCTAAAGAGTGTTATTCTGTTGTGTTCGGAAATCATTGCCTTTTAGGTAGCTAAAATGTAAGAGAATTACAGCTCACTCTGTATTGTCAAGCCATAGAAACAGCAACAAAGATACCCAAATGAAACAAGCTCTGTGTTTTGTTTTGTTTTTTCTCAAAACCAAAGAAGTGTAAGAAAAGTATTGAATTTAAGGGCAGAAACAATTCCAGAAGGTTATTGCTAGAATTCAGATACCAAAGACAGTAATAGAATTATACCTTCACAAAGAGGAATTACTACCATTTTTTGTCTCAAATTCATTCAAATGTTGAAAAGAAAGCTTAACCATGTTTCAGTTTACAGTCTTCACAGGAGATATTATAATGAATGAAATTAGTTCTCTTGTAAGACCCTCTTAAAAATTGATACATTCTGTGGTTAAGTAGTTCCTTGTGACCATGGATTAGGAGAAAATTTTTTGTTAATAGTTTTCTCTAGAGAAAAAATTATTCTCATAATATTCTATTTCATCAATGAAATTTTAAAACTGATACTTTTTCATATTTAAAAACTCCAAAATAAGGAGAAAAATACAACCTGAGTTGTGATTTCTTTCAGTCCTCAGTCTGAAGAGGTTGAGCCCGTTTAAGGTATATTGGACAGGGAGATGGTACTCTAATAAATGTTGGGTTAACAGAGTTCATTCACATAGTTGTGGGAATAGCATCAGATCTGTTGGCCAAAAAAAGCCCGACCCAGTTTGATTTATCCAATGTGATTTGAGGAAGGGAGGGGAGCTTAGCATGCTCTGCTCTGAGTGTTATTGCTGAGGAGGAGAATGAGAGCCAAAGTTTAGGATTTGGCCAGGGCCCAAAAAGATACTGTCACTGAGAAGAAACTGATACATGGTAATGCTCTTTCAGACAGTAAAAAGTAGAAATAGAACAGAGTTGGCCCTCCACCTGTGGCCTGTCCACCCTCCCCCATTTTTTTGAGCTCATCCATGCTAACCTTCTCCTCCTTTCTCTAGCATAGCTACTTTGTAACTATTACCACATTCTCTTTGACATTATCTTTTGCTTTCTTGCAGTTGTTTAATATGGCTTTTTTTTCTGTTACAAGGAACAGTGGCTTCCTAAGGTTTTCTTAGATAAGATAGTGTTAAGGAAAAATGGAGAAGAAATACACAGTGGCTGCCTAGACATACCTCACCAAAACTAGACTATCCCAGTTACAACAGTGCTCTGACCGTCTGACAGCATATCTGGTGACGCAGTGACCACTCTGCTGGTAGTCTTCCTTTAGGAGCAGGTGTCTGTTCTGCCAAGCTCCGCTTGTACCTTACTAATCTGTCCATTCTCATGCTTTGCCATTAAGGTGACTCAGCTGCTCTGTTTTTGTTTTTCTATCTAATCCTTCTTTGTACTCCCTAACAATAAGTGTACTCTCTGTTCTCCCAGTCTCAGAGATGTTATGTGAAAAAATATGCATTTTAGAAAAGGTGAATCAGAGTGAGATCATCATGACATCAGTGGGTCAAGTGAGCCTCTAGAGAAAGTCTGTAAGGATTGACCTATAGAGTGGGGTACACACTAAAGGCTAGAAGCCAGATCATAAATCGGGGAGAGCAGAAAGTAGTATCTAGAGAATAGACAGCCGAGTATCCATCTACAAGTGAGGAGAAGGCTAGTCACTGGTCCAGAGTATGGTTTGGGTCAAGGAACTGACAAATACAAGAAAGTGAATCCAATGGGAGAAAGGAGTATGTTCCCAAACTGGTAGATCAGGTTGGTCTGCTTCTGTTAATCCCCACTTATACTCTGGGATCAGTTCAGTGGTTTCTTTTGCCTCCTAAAACAGTTCTCTTTTTTTGTTACTAATATATGAACTGTATCTCTGCAAATAGGGTAATTTCATAAAACAAATATTGTATTTCATCTTTGAGGTGCTGAAAATGTCATGGCCACAGAGAGTTAAGCACAGAATTGTGATACATTACTGAAAAATCTCTAGCAGTTGACTGTTCTGTTGTTGTTGTTGTTAGGAGGGTAAGATAGCTTTAATCATAGTGATGAATCAATATGGCAATCTTTTATTTTTTCATCCATGAAAAGTTTATTATAGTAAAATTCATATACCATAAAATTCATCATTTAATCATTTCATAGACAAATTTTAAATGTGTTTTTTATCTGAGAGATTGAATGTTTTTATGTAATACTCCTAATTTTGTTTTTTTACTTATGTACAATTGACATCAAATGTTATATTTGTTTCAGGTATACAAATATAGTGATTCAACTTCTCTATGTTATGCTGTGCTCACCATAAGTGTAGCTACCGTCTGTTATCATACAATGCTATTACAGTATTGTTGACTGTATTCCCTGTGCTGTGCTTTTTCTTCCTATGACTTATTCATTCCATAACTGGAAGCCTGTATCACCCACTACTCTTTACCCATTTTGCCCCAAACTTTATCCCCCTTCCCTCTGGCAGCCATCAGTTCTCTGTTTTTACAGGTCTCATTTTTTGTTTGTTCATTCATTTTTTTTTAAGATTCTGAATATGAGTGAAATCATATGGTATTGTCTTTCTCAGTCTGACTTATTTCATTTAGCATAATACCCTCGAGGTTTAATCCATATTGTCACAAATGGCACAGTCTTACCCTTTTTTATTGTGTGTGATATTCCATTATACATATGTATATATAGATATAGATATATAGATATAGATACACACACATCTTCTATATCCATTTTTTGTAAAGATTTTTTTATTAATTTATTTGACAGACAGAGATCACGAGACAGGCGGAGAGAGAGAGAGAGAGAGAGAGAGGAGGAAGCAGGCTCCCTGCTGAGCAGAGAGCCAGATGAGGGACTCGATCCCAGGACCCTGGGATCATGACCTGAGACGAAGGCAGAGGCTTTAACCCACTGAGCCACCCAGGCGCCCCTATATCCATTTTTCTGTCATGAACACTTAGGTAACTTCCATATCTTGGCTATAGTAAACAGTGCTGAAGTAAACATAGGAGTGCACATATCTTTTCAGATTAATGTCTTTGTTTTGTCTGGATAAATACCCAGTATTGGAATTATTGAATCATATGGTATTTCTATTTTTAATTTTAATTTTAATTTTTAATTGAGGAACCTCCATACTGTTTTTCATAGCGGCTGTCACCAGTTTAAATTTCCACCAACAGTGCATGAGTTTTCCTGTTTCTCCACATCCTTACCAACACGAGTTATTTCTTGTGTTTTTTATTTTAGCCATTCGGACAGGTGTCAGGTGATATCTCACTGTGACTTTTGATGTGCATGTGATGCGCAGTGGTGTTGAGTATCTTTTTGTGTGTTAATTTGCCATGTGTATGTCTTCTTTGGAAAAATGTCTATTCAGTTTTGCTGTCCATGTTTTAATCAGATTGTTTGTTGTTTTGATATTGAGTTATATGAGTTCTTTATATATTTTAGATATTAACCCTTAATCAGATACATCATTTGCAAATATTTTCTGCCATTCTGTAGGCTGCCTTTTGGTTTGTTAACTGTTTCCTTTGTTGTGCAAAAGCTTTTTAATTATGATGTGATCCCAGTAGTTTGTTCTTGCTTTTGTTTCCCTTGCCTTGAGACATTTCTGGAAAAAAATGTCGCTATGGCTGATGTCAGAGAAATGACTGCCTGTGCTCTCTTCTAGGATTTTTATGGTTTTAGGTATTATATTTAGGTCTTTAATCCATCTTGAATTTATTTTTGTATATGGTGGAAGGAAGTGGTCAGGTCTCATTCTTTTGTGCATAGCTCCAGTTTTTCCAGCACCATTTCTTGAAGAGACTGTCTTTTCCCCATTGTATGTATGTTCTTGAACATGACTATCTTTTAGTCTCCATTGTGTTGATAGAGTAAAGTCCCACATTGTGATTAGTGTGGAAGAATATTCTTACCAAATTTCCCTTGTTATCTTGCCAACTAGCTGGGCATGGTGTGGGTGATTATCTAAGGAGAACACTCCCAGCTGGTCTCAGGGATAGATTTACTCCAAGTCTGTAGATAGGAGAAATGAGAAGTTGTTTGTCAGGACCACATTTCCCAGTGTTTCCACTGAATATTTGTTTTTTCAGATGTTACTACATGTCTTGTGTAAAAAGGGTTGGGTAAAAATAGTGGATAAAATAAAATTGGGTAAAACAAATGTCTCTGAGAACTCTCTCTTGCCGAACCTCTGGGTACTCCTCGTTGGTTCCACAGCTATTATAGTCCAACGCAACTAGTATGATTTACAAGTTGGTTTCTTGGGGCCCTTTCACCTTCTAAGACCCCAGTACCAAAGACAACTAATCTTTTCCTATATGATTCAAGATTACTGTGGTGTCAGGGTGCCTGGTGGGGGCTTAGTCAGTTGAGCATCTGACTCTTGGTTTTAGCTCAGGTCATGACATCTACGTTCAGTGTGAAATCTACATGTCACTCTCCCTCTGCTCCTCCCCCTGTGCCCTCTCTCCCTCTCTCTTCCTCTCTTTATGTCTGTCTCTCTCTCTCCCTCATAAATAAATAAAATCTTTAAAAAAAATTACTGTGGTCCCAATTCAGCCTCAAAGGGATGCCTTTGAAACTGTGAACAAGAGTAAGCTGGCTTAGGAGGACAACAAAGTGTCTAGTTATATGTGTCAGTGCTCTAGAAACTTAATATGGAGATTTTTATAAGGGGATCAGTTTGGTCTTTGCGACTAAACTAAACTATCAGTTATGCTATGGGGGATGGAATTCAAGTCTCCAGTATTGTCCATAGAGCATATCTGAAGGGCAAGACTGATGATCCTAAATCTTAGGTATCCTAAGAATGAGCTAAGCTTTAATAATAAAAACTTCTTGGGCACCTGGGTGGCTCAGTCAATTAAGCACCTGCCTTTGGCTCAGGTCCTGTTCCCAGGGTCTCAGATCGAGTCCCACACCCTCTGCCCCTCCCTACTGCTTGTGTACTCTCTCTAGCTCTCTCTCAATTAAATAAATAAAATCTTTAAAAAAATGAAATTTTCTTACGGCCCCTGTTCCCCCACCTGTGGAGCAGTGGAAAATTAAAGAACAGTACTGAAAAAAAAAAAGAAATTTTCTTTTTTACACAGTATCTTTCTATTATTTCAGTACCACTTATTATACATATTGGTAACAATATGTCTAAGGTAACAATGTAAATTCACTTGGATTCTACAATATGGATTCCTTTCCATATATGTATCCCAACAGAATAGGATGAAGTATTGACCAGTTTCCAAGTAACTGAAATAATCTGCATTGGTCCTTTGGTGATATATATATAAGTTTTACTCCTTGGGGGTGCCTTCCAGGGATCTTGAGACAATGTGGTCTAAATCCTCCCCCTTTGTCTCCTGTACATATGCCAGGTCTTCTCGAATCCACTTTTCTATTTCCTCCTTTCCTTTGCTTTTTACTCCCACCTTCTATTTTCCACTCCTCATAAAGAAGACAGCAAATGGGGGTGCCTGGGTGGCTCAGTGGGTTAAAGCCTCTGCCTTCAGTTCAGGTCATGATCACAGGGTCCTGGGATCGAGCCCCGCATAGAACTCTCTGCATAGCAGGGAGCCTGCTTCCTCCTCTCTCTCTGCCTGCCTCTCTGCCTACTTGTGATCTCTGTCTGTCAGGTAAATAAATAAAATCTTTAAAAGAAGAAGAAGAAGACAGCAAATGTGCAGGAAATACTATAGGCAGCTGTTGCCTGTAACTGATTTAGCATATACTCCCCCACTGAGCACCCTCCCCAAATCCAGCATCAGGAATGAAAGTTTTATCAGTTCTTTTGTCAATACTTAAGTGACTGCTCCCCGCTGGCTTCATACCTGCTAGCCTGCTAATTTGGGTTCTCCTTCTATAAAGAGAGGTGCATTGACCGACTGCTGTACAAAGACAAATGCCATTGTTTGGGGTCATGGAGTTTCTAAATAAACTGAGAGTAGTGGCTAAAAATCAGACTACGAAGTCTCAAAGGAAAAGGCATTGAATGATCTCATTCAGCCTCTTTTCAAAAATACTATGTATTCTTCAAGTTTTAGAGTTTCTAGAGAAAATTAGCAGACAGTAGTTGCAAGAAAAAGCAGAACTTTCATGAGATGTGTAACTTATATAACTTAACTCATATCTAAAAGTTTAGCCGACATATGCTAGTGTTATTTTTAAAGACAAATATCTGTTAAGGAGTTTGTCTTGTACATAAGGACATGTTTCAAAATGAAGAATATGGACTTTTTTCTTAATATATACTAAAATGTTGTTCTATGTTGAAAGATGGCAATTTATTTTCTTGAATCAAATCTTGTGCTTAAATCTAATGTCTATTCTTTATATATATACTGTTGTGGTAGAGATATTTTGTAAGGGTATGGAGTAATGGCTTTTAGTAAATGTGGGCTTTAAAAATAATTACTTTAAGGGCGCCTGGGTGGCTCAGTGGGTTAAGCCTCTGCCTTCGGCTCAGGTCATGATCCCAGGGTCCTGGGATCGAGCCCCACATAGGGCTCTCTGCTCAGCGGGGAGCCTCTTCCTCCTCTCTCTCTCTGCCTGCTTCTCTACCTACTTGTGATCTCTGTCTGTCAAATAAATAAACTCTTTAAAAAAAAATAATTACTTTAGGGGCACCTGGGTGGCTCAGTCGTTAAGCGTCTGGCTTTGGCTCAGATCATGATCCCAGGGTCCTGGGATCCAGCCCCACATCAAGCTCCCTCTCGGCAGGGAGTCTGCTTCTCCCTCGCCCACACTCCCTGCTTGTGTTCCCCCTGTCACTGTGTCTCTCTCCGTCAAATAAATAAATAAAATCTTTAACTTAAAAAAAATTTTAAATTTAAAAAAATAAAAATTATATTTTTGGTGTAACTTTTCACCTCTTAAAAGAAATTTTTTAAATTTATATCATTTCTTCTTTTAATTTTAAGCATAGCTCCCAAAATATGTCAGTTTTGTATTAAAATAAATGAATTTGTGAAGTTGCTTTCTTTGCAGCATGAGAAGCTAACAGCTAGAATAAAAATAATCAAACTAATATTTTTTGTTGCTAGAAAATAATTATGAGAATATTACACAGAGGAAGCCATGCTTAAAATGAAAGCTTCATATTGCATTCAAAACTCAAGTGGGACTTTCAAGTATTCTGTTTAGTAGAATAATACATTGATGAACCCTTGGAGAACTAATTATGTTGTTTTACATGAATTACAAATGAATCATTTAGCTGCGTTATAGTCTTACATGTGTCCTTTACAATTAAGCATTGTCAAATGTTAGAAATGTAAAATTTAAGATGCAAAGAAAGCATATTTTTTAAACAAAGTGGTCTAAATAAATACTGGTATTTTAATTTAAGATCTGTAACTGGTCTACAGATTTTCTTTTCCTATTTTTGTAAGCTCAAAGTATGAATCTGAGAACTTCTTTTAATAGAGTTCCCTTACTAAAATTCTATTATTGATGTCAGTATAAGCTGGAACAGTAATTTTTTCCATTTACTTTTTTTAAGTTGCAATTTAAATTCCAGTTAGTTAACATATTGTGTAATAATAGTTACAGATGTGCAATATAGTGATTCAGTACTTCCATTCAACACTCGCTGTTCGTCACAAGTTCACTCCTTAATTCCTATCACCTATTTAACCCATCCCTCCACCAGTCTCCCCTTCAATAGCATTCAGTTTGTTCTCTATAGTTAAGTGTTTCTTGGTTTGCATCTCTCCTTTTTTCCTTCATGATCACTGGTTTTATTTCTTAGATTCCACATGTGAGTGAAATCATATAGTATTTGTCTTTCTATGACTTACTTATTTCACTTAGCTTAATAGTCTTTAGCTCTATCCATGACTTTGTAAATGGCAAGCTTTCATTCTTTTTTATGGCTGAGTAATATTCCATTATATATATTGCTTCTTCTTCATCCAATCATTAATCAGTGGACACTTGGGCTGTTTCCATATTTTGGCTATTGTAGATAATGCTTCTGTAAACATCAAGGTGCATGTATCCTTTTGAATAAGTATCTTCATTCTTTGGATAACTACCTAGAAGGGTGAAATTGTTGAATCATAGGGTAGTTCTATTTTTAACTTTCTGAGGAACTTCCATTTTGTTTTCCACAGTGGCTGTGGTAGTTTGCATTCCCACCAGCAGTGCAAGAGGGTTTTAGTCTCTCCACATCTTTGCCAAAACCTGTTGTGTCTTGTATTACTTATTTTCACCATTCTGACAGGTTGAGGTCATATCTCATTGAAGTGTTGATTTGTATTTCCTTGATGATCAGTGATGTTGAGCATCATTTCATGTGTCTGTTGGCCATCTGTATGTCTACTTTGGGAAAATGTCTATTCATGTCTTCTGCCCATTTTTAATTGGACTATTCAGTTTTGGGGTGTTGAGTCTTGTACGTTCTTTCTATGTTTTAAATACTAACCCTTTATCAGAAGTGTCATTTGCAAATACTTCTCCTATTCCATATGTTGCCTTTTAGTTTTATTGTTTCCTTCCCTGCCCAGAAGGTTTTATTTTGATGAAGTCCCCATAGTGTATTTTTGCTTCTGTTTCCCTTACTTCAGGAGACATATCTAGAAAGAAGTTGCTACTGCCTGTGTCAGAGAGCTTACTGCCTGTGTTCTCCTGTAGGATTTTAATGGCTTCCTGTGTCACATTTAGGTCTCTCATCCATTTTGAATTTATTTTTGTGTGTGGTATAAAAAGTAGCCCAGTTTCTTTCTTTTGTATGTTGCTGTCCAGTTTTCCCAACACCATTTGTTGAAGAGAATGTGTTTTTTCCATTGGATATTCTTCTCTGCTTAATTCACCATCTAGTTGTGGGTTCACTTAGGGGTTTTCTATTCTGTTCTGATTGATCTATGCATCTCTTTTTGTGCCAGTACTATACTGTCTTAATCTCTACAGCTTTGTAATGTGACTTGAAGTCTGGAATTGTGATGCTTCCAGCTTTGATTTTCTTATTTGAGGCTGCTTTGGCTATTAGGGTTCCATATAAATTTTAGAATTGTTTATTCTAGCTCTGTGAAGAATGCTGTTAGTATTTTGATAGAGATTGCATTAAATGTAAAGGTTGCTTTGTGTATGCAGACATTTTGACAATATTTGGTCTTCCAGTCTGTGACATGAAATACTTTTTCATTTCTTCATGTCATCTTCAATTTCCTTGACCAGTGTTCTATAGTTTTCAAACTACAGGTCTTTCACCTCTTTGGTTAGATTTATTCCTAGGTAGCTTAATGCTTTTGGCATAATTGTAAATGGGTTTGATTCCTTAATTTTTCTTTCTCCTGCTTCATTATTGGTGTACAGAAATGCAACAGATTTCTGTATGTTGATTTTGTATCCTGTGACTTTTCTAAATTCATTTATCAGTTCCAACAGTTTTTTGTTGGAATCTTTAAGGTTTTCTACATGGAGTATCATGTCATCTGCAAATAGTGGAAGTTTGACTTCTTCCTTGACAATTTGGATGCCTTCTATTTCTTTTTGTTTTTGTCTGATTGCTGTGGCTAGGACTTCCAGTACTATGTTAAATAACATTGGTGAGAGTGCACATCTCTGTGACAGTAATTTTTATTATACTCTTTAGGCTTACTTCTGGAATTTGAGCATCAGAAACATGTTATTAAAACTTTTTTTTATTATTTCTATAGCTGCCTTTTCAAATGCATTTCCAAAAAGTTCTTAAGCTTTTTACTCTGAAAGTCACAGTTTCAAGTAGGAACTGAAATTCTAGTAACGCAAATAGTATACCAGTACAGAATTCTCACAGTAAGTTTCAGTGAATTATGTAGGAGGCGAACATTGATTCTCTTATGAGTCTGTCTGTCTCTGAAAATAATGTTCCTGTCAGCCCTCCATTTTATAGGAAAAGATTATATTCCAAAGAACTGGATAATACTGGTAACTAAGAAGGCAGAAATCATAGACATTGAATAGTTTAAGTTAAATGTGACTAGATTCTGGGGCACCTGGGTGGCTCAGTGGGTTAAGCCTCTGCATTCAGCTCATGATCTCAGGGTCCTGAGATCGAGCCCTACATCAGGCTCTCTGCTCAGCAGGGAGCCTGCTTCTGCCTGCCTCTCTGCCTACTTGTGATTTCTGTCTCTCTCTGTCAAATAAATAAATAAAATCTTAAAAAAAAGAAAGAAAAAAAATGTGATTAGCTTCTATAATACAAACATTTATAGACAGGAAATGCTATAAGATGAGGGAAGGACATAATCTATTCTAGAGATAATCTATTAGACATAATCTAATCATAATCTATTCTATCTTGTCCATGTTGATACAAAAGTTGGGTATTCATCCTTTCTGATGGAGACATAATACTCCATTGTATATATGGACCATATCTTCTTTATCTTTTTGTCCGTTGAAGGGCATCTTGGTTCATTCCACAGTTTGGCAACTGTGGCCATTGCTGCGAGGAACATTGGGGTACAGATGGCCCTTCTTTTCACTACAACTATATCTTTGGGGTAAATGCCCAGTAGTGCAATTGCAGGGTCATAGGGAAGCTCTATTTTTAATTTCTTAAGGAATCTCCACACTGATTTCCAAAGTGGCTGCACCAACTTGCATTCCCATCAACAGTGTAAGAGGGTTCCCCTTTCTCCACATCCTCTCCAGCACTTGTTGTTTACTGTCTTGCTAATTTTGGCCATTCTCACTGGTGTAAGGTAGTATCTCAGTGTGGTCTGGATTTTAATCTCCCTGATTGCTAATGATGGTGAACATTTTTTCATGTGTCTGTTAGCCATTTGTATGTCTTCTTTGGAGAAGTGTCTGTTCGTGTCTTCTGCCCATTTTTTGATGTGATTATCTGTTTTGTGTGTGTTGAGTTTGAAGATTTCTTTATAGATCTTGGATATCAGCCCTTTATCTGTAGTGTCATTTGTGAATATCTTCTCCCATATGGTTTCACTGACTTGTGGAGTATAAGGAATAACACAGAGGACATTGGGAGATGGAAAGGAGAAGTCAGTTGGGGGAAATTGGAGGGGGAGACAAACCATGAAAGACTATGGACTCTGAGAAACAAACTGAGGGTTTTGAGAGGGGTGGGGAGTTGGGTGAGTCTGGTGGTGGTTATTATGGAGGGCACATATTGCATGAAGCATTGGGTATTATGGAGCGCATGTATTGCATGCAGCACTGGGTGTGGTGTATAAACAATGAATTCTGGAACACTGAAAAGAAATAGAATAAAATGAAATGGAAAAAAAAAGATGAGGGAAACAGGGGAGCCTAGGTGGCTCAGTCGTTAAGTGTCTGCCTTAGGCCCAGGTCATAATCTCTGGTTCCTGGGATAGAGCCTGAAAAGGGGCTCCTTGCTCAGCAGAGAGCCTGCCACTCCCCCTGCTTGTGTGCTCGCTCTCTCTCTCTCTCTGTCATGTAAGTAAAATCTTAAAAAAAAAAAGATGAGGGAAATACAAAGTGGAAGAAACATTTATTATCTACTAAGTGTCCAGCACTATTCTAAGTACTGGGGGTACTTAGAATAGTACATGGGGGTACATAAAGAAGTGGGAAATTATCCCTTTCTTCTAAAATCATACATTGCATATAAACATTTCAAAGGCCAACAGCAAAGGAATTCACAATGAGTTGACATATTATGGACCAAAAAGGTCTATTCACAGACTAAGGTATACAGGCAAAGGTTATATGTATTTGAACTTCCCTGCATAACTGTCATCCTGTGTGATTGCTGACAAAATTATAGATGGGAAATGTTAGTGCCAGAAAGGCTCTTAGAGATCATCTGACCCAAATCTTTCGTTTTTCCAGAGGGTGAAATTGTGGCCCAGAGAAGGTTAAGTATTTTACTCCACATTATACAGTGAATTAATGATAGTGGGAACTAGAACTCAAGCCTCTTGATTCTCAGTCCAGTCTTTCCAGAAAGCACAAACACAGAGCTTTGTCTTTAAGCTCTCTCCCCATTCTCCCCTTTACTTGAATGGTGAAAACAGTGGCACAAGGTCTATGAAAAGATGAAACTCCCCAATAAGGAAAAGAAGCCCTGAATAGAATGCTCATGGAGTCAATAAAGAAACTGAAAGAGGGCAAAACATGGTTATAGGGAATTAGAGAACAAATAGAGTCTAGGAAAAAAATTAAGAGAAACCCAATAGCAAGAATGAGAAAATCACAAAAAAATCACACAAAAAAGGGAAAAGACTGAAATTCTCCTTTTTGGTGTGGTCTTTGCCTGGTTTGGGGATCAGGGTAATGCTGGCTTCATAAAAAGGGTCTGGAAGTTTTCCTTCAGCTTCAATTTTTTGAAACAGCTTCAGGAGAATAGGTGTTATTTCTTCTTTGAAAGTTTGGTAGAATTCCCCAGGGAATCCATCAGGTCCTGGGCTCTTGTTTTTTGGGAGGTTTTTGATCACTGCTTCAATCTCGTTACTAGATATCGGTCTGTTCAGGTTGTCA
>PISX010005783.1:5901-104199 GCA_004024625.1 Mellivora capensis | reverse complement strand
CCACATCCTCTCCAACACACGTCGTTTCCTGTCTTGCTAATTTTGGCCATTCTAACTGGTGTGAGGTGGTATCTCAATGTGGTTTTAATTTGAATCTCCCTGATGGCTAGTGATGATGAACATTTTTTCATGTGTCTGATAGCCATTTGTATGTCTTCATTGGAGAAGTGTCTGTTCATATCTTCTGCCCATTTTTTGACATGATTATCTGTTTTTGTGTGTGTTGAGTTAGAGAAGTTCTTTATAGATCCTGGTCTTGTTTTTTATCCACTCTGGTACCCTGTGTCTTTTGATTGGGACATTTAGCCCATTTACATTCAGGGTAACTACTGAAAGATTTGATATTAGTGCCATTCTGTTGTCTGTAAGGTGACTGTTACTGTATATTGTCTCTGTTCCTTTCTGGTTTCTGTTTCTTTTAGACTCTCTCTTTCCTTAGAAGACCCCTTTCAATATTTCCTGTAGGACTGGTTTGGTGTTTGCAAATTCTTCTAGTTTTTGTTTGTTCTGGAAGCTTTTTATCTCTCCTTCTGTTTTCAGTAACAGCCTACCTGGATATAGTATTCTTGGCTGCATATTTTTCTCGTTTAGTGCTCTGAATATATCATGCCCATTCTTTCAGGCCTGCAAGGTGTCTGTGGATAAGTCTGCTCTCACTCTAATATTTCTATCATTTTATGTTGTAGACCTCTTGTCCCTGGCTGCTTTCAGGATTTTGTCCTCGTCACTAAGACTTGTAAGTTTTAGTATTAGATGACGGGGTGTGGACCTATTTTTAATGATTTTGAGGGGAATTCTCTGTGCCTCCTGGATTTTGATGATTGTTCCCTTTGCCATTTTAGGGAAAGTCTCTATTATAATATGCTCCAATATACCTTCTGCCCCTCTCTCTCTTCTTCTTCTGGGATCTCAGTTATTCTAATATTGTTTCGTCTTATGGTATTGCTTATCTCTCAAATTCTTCCCTCATGGTCCAGTAGTTGTTTGTCTCTCTTTTGTGCAGCTTCTTTACTCTCCATCATTTGGTCTTCTATATCACTAATTTTCTCTTCTGACTCATTTATCCTAGCAGTAAGAGCCTCCATTTTTTTTTGCACCTCATTAATAGCTTTTTAAATTTCACTTGGTTAGATTTTAGTTCTTTTATTTCTCCAGAAAGGGATTCTCTAATATTTTCCATGTCTTTTTTTAGTCCAACTAGCACCTTGAAAATCGTCATTGTGAATTCTATTTCTGACATAATACCAA
The DNA here is from genome assembly GCA_004024625.1 of Mellivora capensis. NCBI lineage: Eukaryota > Metazoa > Chordata > Mammalia > Carnivora > Mustelidae > Mellivora > Mellivora capensis. The sequence goes on along the minus strand of PISX010005783.1, from coordinate 102,951 downwards.
TGTCTGTATTGATTAGGTCCCTAGCCATTTGATACTGCCTCTTGTTCTTTTTTTTTGTGGTGAGTTTTTCCTCCTATCTTTTATCCAAGATATCTAAGAATATCTGAATGAGAGAGTAAAATATTTAAAGGGTGGCAAAGACCCCAGAAAAATATATGCTAACCAAATCAGAAGAGACCCAAAACCAGGGGGAGACAAGAGGGGGGAAAAACAATTAAAAAATTTAAAAATATAGTTATTAGACTGTGAACAGAACAGAGCCACCCACTTGATTTTGGGTGTATTTTGGTCTCTTAGAAGAAATTACCTCCCAAAATTTTAAAGAAAGAAAAACTTATATATGTTCAAAAATAGGGGTAAACACAATGAAGAGATGGAATATGACTGTAAAGATGAAAAAGATTTTAAAAACATTTAAAAAGATTTTTAAAAAGGAACTGGTAAGATAAAAAGGTTGGAAGAAGAAAAAGAATATGATCAGACTGGAGCTAGATTTAGGGTTTATTTTGATCTATTAGAAGAAATTATATCCCAAAATTTTGAAGAAGAAAAACCTATATGTATACAAAAAATAAGGTTAAATACAATTAAGGGATAAAATATGACTATAACCATGAAAACTTTTAAAGATTTTTTTAAAAGGTATTGATAAGATAAAATAGTTTTAAAAAGTTTAAAGAGGAAAGAAGAAAAGTTTAAAAATAGAATAAGAAAAAAATTAAAAAATTTTACTTTGCAAGACTAAAAGATCATGGGAAAAAAGCCATGAATTCTAAGTGTTGCTTTCCCCTAGCTCTGGAGTTCTGCAGTTCTCAGTGATCAGCAAACTTGGTCTTGGCTGGATTTCTTGCTGGTCTTCTTGGGGAGGGGCCTGTTGCAGTGATTCTCAAATGTCTTTACCCGAGGTGGAATTGCACCGCCCTTGCCAGGGGCTGGGCTAAACAATCTGCTCGGGTTCCCTCTCAGGAGCTTTTGTTCCCTGGACTCTTTCTGTAGAGCTCTGGAGGACGGGAATGAATATGGCGGCTTCCCAGTCTCTGGTTTGGTAGGAGCTGAGAGCCAGGGCCCCACTCCTTAGTGCGCCCTCAGAGAACATCAGTCAGTCTTTCACATCTCCCGGGTCTCCGGCCACACTCCGAGCTCACCCAGCCTGTGACCGAGCATTTCTTTTTCTGGCGCATGGCCCCATTTGGAGTCTCCAAATGTAGCAGATTCCTGCTGCGGGCTCCCGCACCGCTCTTCCTGAAAGAGGAAGGAGGGAGTCTCCCCAGATCTACCACGGGGTGACTGTGCCGCAGATCACAGTTTAAGGTAACTCCGATCTGAGAGCTCACTCCTCAGCTCCGTCTCTGTAGCTGGCTTCTCCACTTTAATACCTGCCGTCTCTGCTACACTCAGACACCCCAGTCTTTCTGTGACCCCACGGGTCCTGAGACCACACTGTGTCCATGAGGGCTCTACCTCTGCTTAGCCTCTGGAGCGATATCCCTCCATGGAGCAGACTTCTGAAAGTTCTGATTTTGTGCTCTGCTGCTCTACCACTTGCTGGGAGCCGGCCCTTCTACCCCCCACCCCCACTGTGGTCTATCTTCCCGTCATGTCAGATTCACTTCTGTTTCTAGAATTGCTCCTCTTCGTCTCTTCTATATTCTGTTGAGTTTGTAGATGTTCAGAATGGTTTGATAACTATCCAGCTGAACTCCTGTGACCTAATGCTATTTCAGTTTCCTAGTCCTCTGCCATCCTGCTTCCTCTCTCTATTTCCATCTTTCTCTCCACTCCCTTCTTCCTTGGCAGTCAGCACTGAACCTCTCCCTCTACCTTACCTTTCTGTTTTCTCTAATAAAATGGAATTACCACATTCCCTAGAAAGACATGCCCTACATATGTTGTTCTCAAGGTTCCAATCTCTGCTTGATGACAAAAGAAATGTTGGTATACAAAGCAATGATTTTGCACTTAATCCTTGAACTAAAGTATGTCCCCACGTATGTCATTTGACTCTGTCTCCGTAGATTTAAAATAACTAATTCTGGCAGAGAATGAGGTTTTGTTTTTGTTTTTAGAGAATACACATTGCCACATAACTGGTTCAAAAGAATCAATGGTTATTTAGGATCCTGTGTACAGTCTTAGGGAAGAGTCTCCATTATTGGTTGCTTTATCCACATTGCACATTAATTACGGAATCTGGAGTTGGCCTCCTGGATATCGTGGCACCAGGATGACCTGCTCCTGGGATGGGAGAGTGCATGGTTTTCATGCCATCTTAGGAAAGGGCACATTCTCCTGTGGTTGGGTGAATCACTATCAAATTAGCCTGCCCACCCATCCTCCCTGCCACCCCCTGCCCCCGCAGCCACAGAACAGCTTTGAGAACAAACCTCAGCTCTCACTCACCACACTGAGCCATGACCTAACATGACATGAAGCTCTTTTTGCCTTCTGGCAAGCCAGGGCTCTGAGGTTGGGTCAGGGAGAAGAGCGGGTTGAGTGAAGTGAGTATAAAGTGACAGTGTTAGCTAGCGTTCTGAAGAGAGCCTTGGTGAACACCCTATGGCAAGAACGTCCTGATTGTTCTTCCCAACCATACCTGGGGCCACGCAGGTCTCCCTTGTGCCTTATATGCATCCGTGGACACACACATTTACACAGACCTTGGGGTCCCCCATTTCTGGTTGAAGTCCTATATTAATTACTTCAAATATTGTTAAGAAGGTATCTTTCCTTTGGGGAAAATATACATGTGTGTCACTCTCTGAATTACCTGTGAGACTTTCTCAGCCTTTCCATGACCAGGGGGGCTGTCTCCCTCCTAAGAGCTTGTTGTCTCTGTGTCTCACTGCCCCCAAATCTACCTTCTGGCATAACAAATGCAGTGAACTACTGGATGTGGCTATCATGGAGGAAACCTACAGCAGAGTAGTTTGGAGTTAATTATAGGAGTTGAAACAGAATCAAAGAACATTTATCTATCTTTCTTTCTTTCTTTCTTTTAAATTTTTTTCTGTCTTTCCCTCTTACTTTGTCTGGTGCTGATAAAATCTAGAACTGGAGCTACAGGTTTCATAGGATCAGACATTATATGTAAGCCTTTCCACTATTGGTAATGACAGGGTGGGAGGCCTTTGTATCTTTTAGTAATTTCTGGAATTTGAAACAGAAGCCAAACAGTCAAGGAAATTCAAATTAAAATAATAACATGTTAACCCCAAACATTTAAAATATTAAGGATTTGAAGATGTGTAATGAAATTGGCCTTTTGTACTTTGGAGGTGAGGAAGTAATTCAGTCCACTTTCTAAAATGTCTATTTTAGCAGTAGGTATTGGGAACATTAAGTGTCTATGTGCTATAGCCTGGTGAGTCTAACACTAAGAATTTATTCCAAGGAAATAATCACAGATAGGACATAAAGATATATTACAAGAATGTCCTTTACAGCAGAATTTGTCATAAAATTAGATTTTTAAAAGATTTTTATTTATTTATTTGACAGAGATTACAAGTACGCAGAGAGGCAGGCAGCGAGAGGGGGGTGAGGGGAAGCAGGCTCCCTGCTGAGCAGAGAGCCCGATGCGGGTCTCAATTCCAGAACCCTGAGATCATGACCTGAGCTGAAGGCAGAGGCTTTAACCTATTGAGCCACCCACGGGCCCCATAAAATTTGATTTTTTTTACTATAAGTAGTAATATGTTATTACATGTTTATAATGTTATAAAAATATAAATATTTGAAAGTGGGGAATTATTAAACACATTATGCTATACCCATGTAATACTACTGAAAAATATATTGCCAAGAATTATAAGATGCGGCACCTGTGTGGCTCAGTTGGTTAAGCGTCTGCCATTGGCTCAGGTCATGACCTCAGGGTCCTGGAATCCAACCCTGTGTCAGAATCCCTGCTCAGCAGGAGTCTGCTTTTCCCTCTCCCTCTGCCCCTCCCTGCCATTCATGCTCTCGCTCTTGTTTTCTTTCTCTCCCAAATAAATTTTTTAAAAGAGGAATTATAGGATAAGTGCTTGCTTATGTTAAATAAAATTAGGAGATATGAAGGAATATTTTAGGTGATTTTATTAAAAATTTACATTTATAAAAAAATGGTAGGGAAAATAATGGTGAGAAAATATAGTAGAAGAATCTTTGTCCAGTGATGTTATGGATTATTTTATTTAATTTCTGTTTTTCTTTATTTTTCAATTCTACAAATGAATATGTAACACTTTATAATTTGAAGAAATATGTATTTTTTAAAAGATTTTATTTATTTGTCAGAGAAGAGAGCACAAGCAGGGGGAGCAGCAGGCAGAGCAGGCATACATATGACTAATAAAAATCCCATACACATAATTCCTCCAGATTAGCCATCAAGGATATGTCTTATTAGCTGATCTTATCAGCCAGTTCTTGCCGGAATTGCATGAGGCTTCATCTGGGGTCTCTTAAAATCATTTGCATTTGCTAACTGGCAGTCTGCAATTTTATGTCAGTATGAGATTTTTAAATTATCCAGTCTTTGCACAATTAAGATTGTTTGGGTACCTCAGTGGGTGACCCAGAAAGTACCTCTGTTAATTAAAGCCATTTCTGTCATTGCCATTGGTAAAACCAGAAACACAATTAACTTTGTAATTTTTTAGATCACAAGACTATAACTGTCAAACTCTTAAATAAATATTAGTAGCATTTAGATAAGCACACATGGGCCTATACGAGATGCCACCCATGCACTCTTCAAACCCTCATGAGGTAGGTGGGTATGTGTAGGCAGGGCCCTCAGTGTATGTGAAGATACCTGGTCTTGTCAAATGATGGGTTTTTTTTTTTCTTCTTCCATCCAGACAGAGCTATGACATTCAGATTGTGGCACTGGTAAACCAGACAGGCTTCAGATCTGGGAACATCCTCGATTTAAAGAATCCTTTCTTTAGGTAAGAAATGCTCTCATCCATTTCACACCCACACATATAAAATCTCAACTGAAACCGCAGGACCTGGTAAAGAGAGTCAGACTGATTCCATCTTTCCTAAGAGGAGGAAAAAAAATCTACTCTTCCTCTTTAAGGAGACTTGGGTCTTGAGATGGAGTTGAATGTTTTCTGTCCCATTAAATAGAATTCAATATGTACCAATCTGATCCTGAAACAGGGAGCACTGGGTAGTCCTACAAAGCGAGCTCTCTCATTCCAGCTGAGCTCTAATGAGCTGTGTGACCGCAGGCAAAGTCACTTCCTTCCGGCATTCGGGTTTTCTCTCACCTGCAAAATGTGGAGTTTAACTCTGGGGTCCTCTGACCTTCCCTCACTAACAGATGTTAGTAGGTAGTCTAATGTAATAGGTATTCTAACTCATCTAAAACATGAAGTCCATTGAAAATGTGGTTTTGAGACATTTTTTTGAGAGCATGGAAGTCAGGACATACTTCTCTTTAGAAGCTGTGCAGATTGTATCTGATACACAGAACTTGCCACAATGAGATGGACATGACAGATATTTCTGGAGAAACCCCCCATCTTTACACCTAGTCAATATGAGTGAAGTCGTGTTGGGTTGACATGAAGTCAACCCAACAATTAAAACCACTGGACACTGTCACTCTTTACTTTCTTAAAGACTTTCTCTCATGTTATAATGTCTCCCAACGCTTTTATTCAAAGCATCATGTCTCTATAGTACTTTTTGAAAAGCAAAAAGAGAGGAAGAAACACGGGAAACCAAACCAGGAATTCTTTGGCAGAGATGGGAAAATGAAATGGTGACTTGGGAGGTCATGGGAGGAAAAAAAAAAACAAGCAAGGCTGCCATTGTTTACATTGTGTACAAGTTGTCACACATAGTAGGACTCTTTAAAGCCTATTCCCGTTTAGGGATGTAGATGCCATCTTTAATTCTGAGGGAAAGAGGATGTTCTCCCTCCCACCCCCCTAACACAATCCTGTCATATAAAGTCAAGGGCATAGATTGTGGCCTCAGAACATGCTGACTGTTCACTGGGACAATTTAACCTACCTAGGCCTCAGTCTTCTCATCTGTGAAATGGGGTAAACAACATAAGGCTGTCCATACCATGTCCAAGTACTTAACAGTTGACATAAGTAGTATTCAGTAATTGCTAGTTTCCTGTCTTTCTCCCTTTGCTAACTGGTCTCTGCACTCCCACTCTGTCAGTAAGTAAGTTAGGTGATGATCTGTAGTCCATTCCAGACTGAATCATTTGGATTTGGGAGTAGAAAATGAATTTTCATAGGGTTTTAGAAAACCTACCTCTTCAGTGCAAGAACCACGTGAACTAGTAACTCTTGAGTCCAGCTTTCACTTCATCTTAGAAGGTCAAGATTTTAACCAGGAAACACGGGGACAGGGCCTGGGCCTTGGCCTTGGCCAGCCCCTGCTTTGCACAAAGGCACAAACACAGTGGCCACAAGGTCCAAGTGTGGGCTGGTCTAGGTTGAGTGATACTCAAGGTGGTCACAGGACTGTCAAAACAGACTGTTGAGTGAGAGGGGTGGGGGTGCTGGGGACAGCCGATGCCTTTCCCTTTCCCCTCTTCTCTCACTCAGCACCAACTCAGACTGATGTATTTAATTAAATAATTAAGTAGATAAGGGTGCTTAAAATATGACTCCCTTGGGAATTCCAGATCTTGATTGTATTTTTTTCACCCAACTCTTCCCTAATGTCTAGGCCTCAGTATCTTCAATGAGGATGTGTGCTAAATGACCACATCTTGGAGAGCACCTAGCATGTAGTAGATGCTCGGTTAAATGCTCAGCTATGGTAATGTCCTTCTGCTCCCTGACAGTCAACTCTAGTCTGCTACTGAGGAACAGAAAAGCAGGACAGGTGTGTGTGTGTATGTGTGTGTGCACGCACGCTTGTGTGTGTTAGGGAGAACTAAAATAATTGGCATTACCGAGAGGAATTATTGGTAATTTTCCATCAAAATAAGTAACTTTCTCTCCACCTGCTTTTTATGCTGCCCATTTTTAGGGCTTACAATAGACTTACACACAAAAACGAAAGGCTCATTTTTGTTTTTTTCTGATCCCTGATACCATCTAAAATCATCTAATGTGGCATGCTAAAAACATCTCAAGATCTACAAGTTTACTACTAAAAACATGAACATCCAGCATTAGAGTCAATTGATTTTTGACAGAGTTGCAAAGGCAATTAATGGAGAGTGATAGTCTTCCAAAAGTGGTGCTGGAGTAATTGGATATCAATATGCAACAAAAATAGTGACCTCCCACCCATATCTCAGACCATCTATAAAAATTAGCTCAAAAGGGATCCTAGATCAAAACAGAAAACCTAAAAATATAAAACTTTGAGAATAAAACATAGAAGAAAATCTTTGTGATCTTTGGTTTGGACAAAAATTTCTTAGATATGACATGATTCCTGGAAAGAGGAAGAGAAAAAGGATAAATTCTCCTTTATGAAAATTAAAAAGTTATTAAAAACTTTGAAAGACACATGATAAGGATGAAAAGATGAGTTACAAACCGGGTGGAAGTACTAGGAAATCTCCTATCTGAAAAAAAAAAATAGTATCCAGAATATAAAAAGAATGTGTGATATAATACTTTCAAAAAAGCCCAATAATAAGAAACTATTTTGTTCAGGGCAAGAGATTTGAACAGACCTTCCGTCAAGAAGATATAATAGCAAATAAGCACATGAAAAATGTTCAGTCTCATTAGCCAGTGGGGAAATGAAGATTAAAACCTTAACAATATACCGCCACGCATCTATGAGAATGGCTTTAATTAAAATAAAAATTCAGATGATAGCAAGTGCTGGTGAAGACGTGGGACTACCAGAATTCTCATTCATTGTTGGTAGGAATACAAAGTGGTACAGACACTTTTGAACATAGCTCACCAGTTCAACAGTACAACAGTGCTGTAGTTAAAAATGCACTTACCGGATGACCCAGCAATCTCATTCCCAGGCATTTACGTATCAGAAATGAAACTGTATTTGAATGTTTATGGCAGTTTTATTTGTAATCATCAAAACTGGAATCAACTAGAATGTCTTCTAAATGGAGAATGAACAAACTATGATCCTCCCATACAATGAAGCAACTTTCAGTAACAAAACGGAAAAAAATAGTGATGCGTTTATATTAATACAGATGAATCTCAAATAAACTAAACTAAAGAAAGTGAAAGAAACCAGACTCAAAAGGCTACATAACATATGATTCCACTCACATGACATTCTGGAAGAGGCAACACTGCAGATACAAAGAATAGCTGGGAAGGGCTTGGGGAAGGGTTAGCTATGAAGAGATGGGGCAGCAGTTGGGGCAGTGGAACTTCCTGTATCTTGATCATCCTGGTGGCAGGATATACCTGGATGCATTTGTCAAAACTTGCAGGACTACAGTAGAGGGGCTGAATTTTATTGTATGTCAATTTTTTCTCAATGACATGAAAACTTACTGACTGATGTATTTCATTAAAAAAAAAAAACAACACAAAAACACAAAACACCAAAACTGCGTAAAGAGATAACAGAAAACAAACAGAGTGTGAGGCCAGCCAGTGGTGAGGGATTGCATGAGGGCGCTGTTTACATTGAGTAATCCGGGAGGCTGCCTCGGAAGAGGCAACTGAGTGGTGACTTAAATGTCAGGAAGCAACTGGAATGGGCGGATGTGCAAGCAGAGCCTTCTACAAAAGCACAGTGAGGGCAAAGGCCTGGGGCAAACCAAGCCTACGGAATAGCAAGAAGAGCGAGAAATAGGCTGGTGCTTCGTCTTTGCTGTAAAACTATTAAAAAAAGAAAAAAGTTCTCTCAGTGAACAAAAATCTGGATCATCATCTCAGATCTGAATTTAGGCTATGCATAATCAAACTTACTAAATATAGTGGGTAAATATAGATCTACGGCTGCCCATAAAAACTTCAGGAAGGGCACGGGAGTGGGAAGGAGGGAGGGGGAGGGGACGAGGAGGGAGGGAGAGGACACGAACACACAACCGGCTTGCCTGCCGGGAGCTTTGGATTGAGGTGGAACTTATTTACTCAGTATCATAGAAATCACCTTCTCTGTTTTAGGTTTGCTTAGAAGATAGCCACAAGCCAATCGATAAGTAAAATGAAGGCCTGAGAAGTCCCTCAACACCCAAGTTCATATTTCGTGTTCCAAATATGCACTCGAAATTTTACAAGAATGATTAGGTTGATTTGAATTCGTATTTTTTCCCTAAATATAAAATGTGCATCCTCATTTTATTGACAAGTCTATTTCTCGGTGCTTCTTAGACTGGCTCTGTACAGCTTTCTGCATATAGCTGAAGAAGAATTTTTTCCTCAATTTGTGATTTCTCTTTATTACTGTTTCAGTAAAGCCAACAGCTCTGCTTTCATTTCTGAAGTATTTACAAAAGAAATTTAACAAAACCCTACCTCATGTTTATATGTATGTGTGCGTATGACGTGACATAAGAGCATGTTAGGAGCGAGCTTCTGTTTACAATTTTAAGCTGTTTTGACCGATCGTCTCAACCAATCAACACTACTTTCTAACTCAGCAGTGTGTTAAAGAATTTTTGCCTAATTCATGTAATGGAATAATAGGACGTCAGGAATGTTCTTCATTGGCAATATTTGATGACTGTATGTAGTTAAGGAAATAAAGATGGAACTTTTGTCAGTTCTTTTAGGTTTACAATAAAAATGTACAGTGTGAGATACCAGTGAGGCCTCCCCTTTACTTTAAGACATTTGTTATATGTCACATGTCAAATGGTGATGAAAGATGATCTTTGCAAAGAGCAGGTTTTCCCCTGGCCCAGACAACTCATAAAAATGGATGTCGCATCAGTATGACAAGCTAATGAAGCCCGCAGCAGCCCGCCTGCTCGGGGGCGGGGGAGTGAGAGAAGCTGAAATCAAACCACAAGGACAGACCCTCACCAGCCAGTCAGTCACCGGCAGCTGGGAGCTTTCCACTCTGCTGCTTTGGCTCCCTCTGGCCCCTTCCTTTGAAACAGTCTTGCCTTTCTATCCAGCCCAACAGCCTTCCTTACATCACTGCAGGGCTTCCGTCCGGTGGACTGGCAGGCCTTCTGCCACCTTTCACACTCACGTTGACATATCTCCCGTCCCTCCCTTCATCTAACCCTTTCTTGCAGCTCTGTATGACCTCGTACCCTAAACACACATGTGTGCGTGTACGTGAGCGCGCGCACACACACACACTTTGTCTTCTGTTAACCAAGTTATTTGTGGGTTGGAGTGAGTCTGATTCACTTTTTAATTTCCCACAGTGCCTAAGGGTACATCTCATGCATCAAAGGTGCTCAATAAATGCACACTGATTGAGTACATAACTTCATCCTGAAGTTAAGAGTCCTTGTAATCCTGGAATCAGTTCTGACAGCGTTCCAATTGCCTTTCAAGCAGAGTAGGCAGAAACCAGAGAACCCTGCACTGCAGGAACTCAATGTTGCTGCGGCCGTCGGCTCCACCCACACCCAGGGCAGACATTGCTAATCGATCGCACAACTCTTCCCCAGGCAAGGTTACAGGCCCTCACCGGCCTCCTCAGCCCACGCTCTAGAAGACGTTAGCAGTCTCTGGGATGGGCACGAGAGATAAAAATCATGACTTTTCAGGATGCCAAAAACCTGATGCTATTTCCGAATTTTTGAGTGATTCCAAAGATCTGTAATATTTATAAATTTGTAATTTGACAAAGCCCAAATTTGATACAGATATCTATCTATATATACATACTGTGGGTGTGGGCGAATGAGTGTCTTTCTTCAATCATGTAGAGAACTCATCTCCACGTAACCAATAACTCTCCTGATGTATTCCTTATAATTGGTTTTTATCCGCTTCGCCTTATTTCTGGAAATGTAAGTAAGTTCTTAGTGTTGCTTTTTAAGAAATGATGTAATGTAGAGTTTATTTTACTGGAAAAATTTAGTAAGTTCACTACTTGTTCCTGTCCTTAAACCTATAGAATCATTAAGAATCAAAGGGGGTTGTGATAAGTGTTAATTTATTGTGTTTCATGGAGAAATTACATCGCCATAGCGTCTGCAGATTTGAAAGTGACGTCAAGGCCGTTCACTGTGAATATCAAGAGTAGATTGTGGATTTCAGGAAATTCTGGAAATGTTGGAAAACTCAGTCTTTCAGGAAGCCATCCCATCATGATTAAGATAAGGCCCGAAGTGGGGTCCCAGCTGGTTGGCAGGAGCTGCTCGGACATAGCCCATAGCCAACATACCTGTGGGCCCTGGAAGGCACACCAGCCACGGAGCTCCCGGACAGATACCAGGAAGCCACCCTTGACCCCAGGACCACAGCAGCCCGACTGAGGACATCCTGAACAAGAAATGTATCACATCTCACAACAAGGAGGCCAGAGGTCGAATGGTCTCCAGGATGGTGACAGAGTCTCAGTGACTTCATCAAGGACTGAGGCTCTTCCCCACTTTTTCTCCAACTTCTTCCCTCCTAGGCCAGCCTCTCTTACGTGCACAAGGCCATCATGGACATTACTGGAGTCACATCCAGGCTCATAAAAGAGACACCTCTGGCATCTCGTCTCAAAATAATGATAATGACAGTTAACAAGTGACACCGTGCCCCAATACTTTCCTAAATGCTTTGCAAGTATTAACTAATCTTTATCCTCGCCACAACCCCATTAGCTATGTATTATTATTGTTAACCCCATTTAACAGATGAAGAATGGAGGCAGAAAGGTTGCATGACTCTCCTGATGACACAGAGCTGGTCAGCCGTGGAGCCAGGATTATAAACCAGGCAGTCCATCTCAGAGATGGTGCCCTTAACCATAAGAGTCACCTCTACTGAGAAGGTCTTTCCAAAAGCATCCCAGAGGCTTGCCTTCATGCTTGCTTGGCCACAACTGAGTCACATGGCCATCTCAAAGCTAGTCAGCAACAGGAGATGCTGCCACAAAGAGAGAGAATCCCATCGAGATTTATCACTGAGCTGGAGATAGACTCATCTTTCCCAAGAGAGAGACCCTGGAAAAAATGGAATTCTATTCCCAAAGAAGGGAGATGAATATAAAGCAAGGAACTAGCATCTCCTGCTATGAGGTGCTGTAATAACAGTCCAGCTCGACCACTAATTCCATTTCCTCTGCTTTGATAAGGAAAAGAGTGTGCTACCCCATGGTTACCCAGGCATGTATCTCTACCTCCCCTCTTGCTTGTAAGCACTCCCAAACTAGGAACAAATCTCACGAATCTGCCTGTTCCCCACAAGGCCTGGCATAGGGCCTTGCACATAGAAAGTGTTCCAGAAATGTTTGCTCATTGTAATTGAATTTTCTTTCTCAAGTCTGCTTAATTGAAGAGGTCAACAGTTGGCCATGCTCAAGGCAGGCAGATAATGCGTTTCCACATTGATCTAACAATCAAATGAATTCTGAGAAGCTTCCCTTGCCATGCAAAATAGCATAAAATCACACATTAACATAGGTCAATCTAAAAGCCCACATTTATTAAATTGTTAGTGTCTTGCACTCAACACCCTTGGAGGTAACACTAATGTCATATTTTTATTATCTCTTGACATTTCCAATGTATTTGAAGAAACACATCAGAGAATCATGAGAGCAGGTTACATCATCGGCACCACCCTGTGCAGAAGGGAGGTGCAGACACCGCTCTGGGTAGATCAGTGAATCTTCCCTTTCATGGACCTCCTGCTCTAACCTTCAGGGGTTAGGTGAGCCCCAAGACATTGCAGTTTCCCAGGATTGGGAGTGAGTGAGAAGACTGCATGGAGCAGCCTGCTGAACTTGCTGTGGTCGCATCAGCCCAGAGCAGGGACATGCACTGCCTCGCCCCACCCTGAGAAGCTGCAGGATGTGTGCCTGACCTTGACCCTACCTGCTCCTGTGCCAGGTGGAGTGTAACTGTAGAACTTGGGCCACCCGACCCAGTTGCTTCAGTCATCAGAGGTAGGAGCAGGGACTGGGAGACCGGGCAGAGCGTGGAGGCCCGGAGTTTGGTGGGTGGATGAGAACTCATTTCAGAGGGGCACTAGGGAGTGGGGACCACCTGTGAGCTAAGTCTTCAAGCCCTGGGTGCAGGTTGCCTTTAGACCCATTATATTTCACTTACAAAACACAAATTCAAAGATAATATTACGGATTTCAAGATGATGACCACAGGGCATTAAACCCCAAACACTTCTGAACACAGGAGCCTATGAGAGCGCGCTTATCACGCACCCTGGCCTTAGAGGTGTGGGGTTGTACCTTGTTTCAAGTGAATGTCTATCCATGGAGAAGACAGACACCATTTTAAGACATGCTGTTATACAGTCCTATTGAATGAATGAACTTATCTAATGGGATGGGAAAAGACGCTGGGCAGAGACAAGGGTTACTGCTCCCTGTACAAGTGTTCATCCCGTGTTCCATTCAGCAGCTCCTGTCCTAAGTGTGTGCCATGGCGACTTTGGACTTCATCCTACAGACCAGCAATGAGGAGCCTCTTCTGCATGTTTTAAGGGAAGGAGTGGCAGCACGGAGGGGGAAGGAGTTCAGGGAAGAAGAGACTGGGCAGGCAAGTCAACTGGACTCTAGATTGACGATGACTTAAAGTAACTTTATAGCACAGAGGCTAAAGGTGTGGGCTCTTCAGTCAGAGACACCTGGATTGTCACATCCTGGATCGACGTGGGCCACTCACATGCCTTCTCTAGCTTCACTTTCCTTATCTGCTGGAGCAATCGTGAGAGGGTTCTTTGTGAGGGCCGAAAGAAATGATTGCACATGATGCACATGACACAGCGCCTGGGTCATTACAGGTAGCTGGTATCATAGGAAATGGATTCTTAATAGTTTCTCTTAGTCTTGCCTTTACACGTCGTCTACAACTGCTGTGCTTTCAGTTACAAGAACGAGACGCCCACATGCCTGACCACCCCCATCTGCATGACTCTTTCCCTTCTTCAGTACATAATTCCTTGGGGGCACAAGGGGGTAGCTGTTCATTCTCCTGCTCCATAATCCTATCTTCACCTTTGGGCACAGTCTCAAGATCTAGCTCTGCAGTGTTGAGCAGCATTCTCTCTCCTGTCCAGGAGGAGCTCTTGGTTGGGTCTCTCGTACATGAAAGGAATTTAGAAAAGTCCACTTTCATTCAGAGACTCGTTTTAAACATCTTGTCTTGCTCAAGAAATCACCTTATTCCTGTATTCATCCCTTCATTTATTCACCCTCTGTTGCCCCAGCGCATAAGGGGTGATCTAAAGGATGATGATTCAAGGAGAAACAACAATACATTAGGCATTTTTTTTGGCATTTCAAATAGATTGTCTCCATTAAAAGCATAATTCATCATTGTTATAATAGTGCAATAAGTAAAATAATTCACGGAAATCCTACTTATCTATAACTTACCAGGATAGAAGTTATTTGGGGGACACACAAAAGCAGTTATATCCCAGAAGCACCAGAGGCTGCTGACGCCGTTTTCCAGGTATTAATAAATACGTAGAAATCAGAGTGAAAGAATATGTTCATCAAAAAAGAGACTCTAGGGCGCCTGGGTGGCTCAGTGGGTTAAAGCCTCTGCCTTCGGCTCAGGTCATGATCCCAGGGTCCTGGGATCGAGCCCCGCATCGGGCTCTCTGCTCAGCAGGGAGCCTGCTTCCTCCTCTCTCCCTGCCTGCCTCTCTGCCTGCTTGTGATCTCTGTCTGTCAAATAAAATCTTTAAAAAAAAAAAAAAAGAGACTCTAGGGTCATGTTCTGTCAAACATGGAGGCACCATAACCTTTAGAATCAGGCATGCTCGGTTTGCTTGTGTGGGGGTCTAACTGCTGCCCCACCACTGTTTCCAGTTTTCTTCTGATTCCAGGCACAGGAGATGATACATTTCCTGGGCCCCTTGACGTTAGGCATGGCCTTGTGACTTGCTATGGCCTGTGCGAGCAGAAGGGACGCGTCTCCCCTGCCCATGGAAGAGGTGGCATGAGGCCCTCCATGCCTGCCCCTTCTCCCACCTCGGTGGTTGTGGGAGTCCTGCTAAATTGACATCACCACACAGTAAAGCTGCCTTCAGCCGGGGTCGCTGAACATCTCAGAACTTCCCTGTCAACCCATGTCATACATGACCTTTGTTGTTTTCAGCCATTGTGCTTTGGGAGTATTTCTTGCTGAGGAATTATGAAGCCTCTCCTGTCTAATGTAACCTCATTTCAGGCTCTGAGGATACAGAAATAAGCAAGATAGACAAAGTTTCCCTTTCATATGGTAGCGGGAGGGACACACAGAGTAGACCTATAAGCAAAGAGAAACATAAAATTGTGGAATGTGACGGGTGCCAGGAAGGATGTAACAGTGGCAGAGGAGGTGAGGAGGGTCCTGGAGGTTGCTCCTGGGGCAGCAGTGCTCAGAGGAACCTCAACAAAGTGCTGGGCCCCGAGCTGGGGCAGAGAGAGCCACCTCGAGATTTCGAGGAAGGAACTCAGGCAGAGACTTAGCAGCAATCGAAGACTTCGCAGCTGAGGGTGGTATGAGGGGATCCATCCCATCTCCTGGTTGCTTTCGAGAAGCTGACTGTACATGGGCAAGAATGGAAACAGGAAAATCCTGGTGCAATAAGACAATGGGAGGGTGTTGGGAGTAGGCGGAAGGCGGACATGGACAAGATTCCGGATCTCTTTTGGAGAGGACCGTAACAGAAATCACTGATAGATTGATGGGTGGCAGTTGGAGAGGATAAGAAGAATTCAGATCAACTCCCAGGGTTTTGGTCTGAGCAACCAAGACGGAGAAGAGTAGGCGGGGAGCAAGTCTGGGAGGGAAAATCAGGAGTTCAGTTGTGAGTTTGTGGGGTCGAGATGGCCACTCAGTGTCAAAGCAGAGCGATCAGGAGGTGGCTAACTGTGTGCATGGACCCAGGAAGACAGAGTCTGGAGTCGGGGTTGGAGAGTCATGGAGCATACAGGTGGTAATTAAAGCCTAGACCCAGATGTGGTCCCTTGGAAGGTGGTGTGGAGAGGAGAAGAAAACCAAGAGCAGGGAACTCTAATACGTAAAACCTAGAGAAGAAAGGGTCATCAGGAGACACTGAGCAGTTGGCCCCATAAAGTCAGGCCGGTAGAGTGACATGGGACAAGAGAAGAATGTTTCAAGGAGGAGGGAGGAACAGTTTGTGTCAAATGTGGCCACCAGATAAAATAGGACGGGAGCGGAGATTTGGTCACTGGAAAGGATAACATGGACATTGATTAAGGCCACTGCAGTAGTGAAGAGCGAAGGGATCAGGGACGAAGTGGAGAAAGCTGGTCAAGGTGGCTCTCCCCTGCCCTGGAGTTCGGGTGTGCAGAACAGCAGGACAAGGGGGTGAGAGCTGGGTCCCTGCATCCAGATCTGCCTTGACAACGTGCATGATCTCACATCCTCCCTCTCTTATTGGGCTGGAGCCCCATCTTGGTCTTATATGGGCTGAAGTCTTTTCCTGAATCTTCACCCCCTCATCTGGGAACATACAACTGTCTGCCAGACTGACCAGAGGACACCTTGCTGCCTACTAGAATTTCCACTTAAAGTAAGACCCTGGAAAGACAAAAGAGGAAGAGACCAAAAGAGAGAAGAAAAACCATTTAATCTTTTCACAAAATCAGAAAAGTCCTGTGTGCTTGACAGCGGTCAGTGACAAATGCTGTGATGTCTCCAAAAGGCCTGGCCATCAAGATGAGTGGTAAGGACATCAAATGCCTCACGTGAACAGCAATGAAAACCAAGGTGACAGATGGTCACAATGCTGGGAACTAGTAAAATTTAATTTTTGAATTGTCAACACGGTCACCGTGGTTCAAAACTCAGAATGTAAAAAGGATGTACAGTGAGTTCTGCATCCAACCCCTGTCCCCCAGCCTTCCCATCCATGTCTGCCAAGTCAACTAAGTTTCTCGCCCTTCTTCCACACACCCATGCAAATACACCGGCATCCTTTCCTCTCTCCATCTTTTGGCTCAAATGCTGTTGCACCCTACGTACTCTCCTGCATCTACAAAGCCAGAAGTTGGGCGACACGGAAAGAAGTGGATTTTTGCAGCTTCACCTAACAGCTACTGAATTCATGCTAAATATTTTTAGGGAATTTTTTTATTAGGTAGTAGGCATGGTAAATGGGATCTAAATTGAGTTCTCATATGTCTGGGAGCATCTGTTGAATGGGGTGAACCTGTGAGGAGGGGGAAGGTTCCCAGGAGAACAAAAATAGGAAATGTGACATTTGTGCCTAAGCATCCTTATACAAGTTCCCAGGGACTGTCACAGAACTAGTCATCACTGATGTGTCTGCAGCCCTCCCCAGCCCTTCTGGGAAGGCTCTGTCCTCCTCCCAGCACACCCCCAGGGGTCCTTGGCTGGCTCTCTCAGAAGTCCATCAGATGCCAAGATCACCACCTGTCCCCTGTCAGAATTGGCCTTGAATTGCCCAGGCCTCCCTCCTGACTGACCATCCTCCAGAGGCTTCCATCAGGATTTTCCGTGGAACCAGATCTCCTGCTCCTGGTTTGATGTCCCATCGCCAGCTGCGTGTCTGAGCCCTTCTTCTGCAGGGGGGCGTGTGCCTCTTGAATGTGAACCAATTCTAATACTTGGTGGGGAGGGGAAGAGGACCCGCTTTTTAAAAAATTATCATCTGATATGCCAAGTGAAGTGAAGCTCATTTTCAAATGATCCCCAGCTCTCATAATAGCATCGTGCCTGGATGGCTGTCTTCACAGAAGCAGGGAGGGCAACGTGATGTCATATCTGACCCGATAACGGGACTTGTGGTAGGAAATCAACTTGAGATACTTAGAAGAGCTCCTTAGGATCATGTCAATTAACATTTGTCTTTGCTTTCCTGTTTATAAAGCCCTTTTTTATGTGCGCTGTATGTTAGAAGTGATGGTAGCTTTAAGGAGAGAACAGGACCCGTACAATTTTCTTGCCTCGGCTTAGAAACAGGAAGGAAACAGGTTCTCACAAAAGGGAGACCAAAGGCAGACCACGGTGCTAAGCGCGGCTGAATAAGCATTACCTGTGCCGAACCCAGGCAAGCGGATGGAAACGTCGCCTGCTGGAGACGCTCCGTGGAGGCGGGTCCAGCCAAACCGCGGTCCTTGAACACGTCCTTGAACACGTCCCAGTGTGTTCAAGACTGAGGACTGCTGAGCGGCTGTTCGGCTGGAAGAGGTTGTTCCTTCTTTCATTGGAAATCCATAGCTTTGGATCAAAATATCACAACCGCAGAGAAACCAGAAGAAAAGACATAGTGGGTCGAGGCCTCCCTGCCTAGTCTCTCTTATGACCCCATTCTTGGAGATGCCTGATGCCCACCCCCCATTTTGCTGCTTCTTCCCCCCCCCCTTTCCTGGAAAAGCACTAATCAGTTCCCTGTCCAACCTGCTCCCTCATCCAGTGGTTGGGGAATAATTATCTTCCTAGCTGTTGATGACTCAGTAACGGCTTCATTGATGAGAACTGCATTTCCTGGAGAGTTGGTACTCGTGGTTCTCTTTGTCTCCGAGGCTGAAATGCACAGTATGCCCGTACAATCTGGGGAAGAATTCCGCTTGATTAATGTCATGGCAATGAATGCCAGGCAAAATCATGATTCAGCACATCTGGTGACTTTGATTTGCCAATTCCAAATAAATATTTTCTTGCTGGGACTTTCCACAAAGAGTCCTCCAGAACTGGCTCGAACACAGCTTTGTGTCTCTACTCTCCAGCCGCACTGCAGCTGCCTACCAGATTCCCTTGCATACAGCAGGTGCTCGATAGATGTTTACTGAATGGAGGTTTTCTTAGTTGGAATGTGATGAGGCTTCACTGTTGAACTGATGCGGTAGGCTTGGCTTTCACATGAACTCCTCCCGTAGGAAACCATTGTCCTGGGGAGCAGACAAGCTCCTGGGGAGCGGAATTGTTGAGAGGTCTGATTTCTCCACTCCTCGGGGGTAAACGTAAGGATGTGTGTGAGTGTTGATGGCATGGCTAGAATGTGACCAGCCTGGTTGTGTGCGTGTGCCCACAGGCGTTAGGACTTTATCCAGGTCTGTAGGAAGTTCCCAGCACAAGGACTTCTTTCTCCTCTGACAGTTCTGTCCTCCAGGTTCCCCTCGCTCTGCTATTCTCATCCATCTTAATACAGTCATACCCAAATGCTCCAGGTAAAAATTGACCCTAATTCTTGGAGAAAACCAGACAGGCCATGCTGGGCAGGTTGCAAGGTGGAGGTTAGCTCTCCAAAATGAGGGCCAGGGATGGACCAGAGAATGGAACAAGAGCAGGAAGACTGTCAGTGAGATCAAGACTGGCCTAGCAATACTGGTACACATTTAAGGAGCCTTTTTTTTTTTTTCTGGAAAGTACTAATAGTGCATAGTCTGAAATCACCCTGAACCCTAACCTGGCTTAGAGATGCAGAGAGGAGCAAGGACGGGAGACAAGAGGTAGGAAAGGAGAATGAATGCAAGAAGTTAAATTAGAGGGAGAGCAGAGAGGGGGTCTAAAAATGGAATCAATCGAAATAGTCAAGATTTATCAATAGCTCTTTTCCTAGGTGGAAATGGATCTATTTACCTTTCTATCGCTGTCTTTCTGTCCATCCATGCATCTAGGCATCCTGCCTTTTTCCCAAAGGACTTACGTTCGTTTCCAAGGCTACATTGTAGATGATGATACAATATAAACCGTGAGAGACTGTGGACTCTGAGAAACAAACTGAGGGTTCTGGAGGGGAGGGGGTGGGGATTGGGTGAGCCCGGCGGTGGGTATTAAGGAAGGCACGGATTGCATGGAGCACTGGGTATGGTGCATAAACAATGAATTCTGGGACACTGAAAAAAAAATAAAATTAAAAAAAAAACCTAATCGGGCAGAATAACAAAGAAATATTAGGATGGGGACAAAATGGAGCCAGGAGGTACGCTGGCCACACACACTTGCTGGACTGGATCATGGCCTGTGGCAGAGGGAGACAGTGGTACCCAGAACCAGAGAGCATCTTACTAAACACAGGGCTCTGGCGTGTGAGATAGGTCTTCCTCTGCAGACCTGCCTCTCTGGCTGTGTGTGGCCCAGACAAGCACACCCAGCTCTATGGGTGGCAGGGAGAGGGCCGAGCTAAGTATCTGGGATTCTGAGGGCACAGCTGTTAAAACCCAAATGCAAATATTGCTTCACCTGCATAAGACAGATGGACAGAGAGAACCCACCCAACTATAGAAAATACACTGTCAGAAGTTATAAAACAACATTAATTTTTTTTTCAGATCTCAAAAACTAGCAAATCTTAAAATCTTTTTTTTTTTTAGTTAAGGCAAAAAAAAAAACCAAAAAACCAAAAAAACAAAGAAACAATCAACAACAACAAAAAACCCAGAATTTAAAATCACAGTGACAGGGCCTATGAGATTCTTTTCTTGTCTGACATCTCCCTCTACTGACAGGACCTTCTCTCTCTTTTCCCAGGCAACCCAGCAGGGTCGTCCATGAAATAGTTTTGTGTCCTTGCTCACAGATTGGAGGGGACAAAGGAGAAGATCATAGGTTCTGCTTGGGACTTGGGGAACTGGGCCATCCAGGTACAGTCAGCAACAGGACATGATGTCTGGAGCTCAAAAGAGGGACCTCAGACAATGAGAGGAGTGGCAGAGTGGCTGTGGGGAGAGGATGACAGATGAGAGGAGAAGGAGATGCCCTCATTTTGAGAGTCTCTCAGACATCAAGGTCAGGCAGATGGGTGGAAGCAAAGCAGCTCATTCATCTGAATGAATACTTTCTACACGGAGCAATCCGTCTCTGGCTTGTATGATCCCAGTGTTGGGAAACTCATTCCTTCATTGTCGAGAATTTTTTTTTCCTTGTTCATTGTAAGAAAGTTACCACTTCAGGTGAGCTGGGATCTGCTCCCCCGATGTACCCCTCATTTTTATCATTCTGCTGTTCTGTGTGATATGAACGTTCACCCCCTATGTTTACCTGACAAGGGCTTCCCCATGAGAATCCCACGAGACAAAGCTGGCTACATGGGTCATTCACCCAATTCAGAGTCTACACCTCCTCTCCCCTCCCCTCTTTTCTCCCTGGAGAGCAGAGGCTGTGTCTTACCCCCTCTTCTGCCTCAACCTCCAGCCTGTCACACCATTCAGGAAGGCATGATCTCTTCAGACATCTCATCAACTGAGTGAGCTAGACATCACTATCCGCCCACTTACAGATGAGGGACCTGAGGCTCAAGGAGACATATAACTTGCACGAAGCCCCATAGCAAGTGTTTGGTTGAGCCCCACTTGGGGTCCACGTCTCCTGGCTCTCAGAGCTGGGGCGCTTGAACCAACGTGATTCTCCCTGTTTTGTCTGTAGACAACACCAGCCATAGGGAAACAAGAAAAACCCTACATCGGTGTCCACTGCACGGAACCAAACTGTGATAATACCTACCTGAAAATTAGTCATGTGGGGGTGTGGGGCTTCTAGACGAAACAAGTAATGGTCTCCGGAGCCAAGTTTCTTCCCCATCGACCCTACTGACACTTCCTGATCTCAGCGCCAGCGTCCGGCAAACCCTTCTCCTTCCAGCTTCATTCCATCAGCTTAGCCTTTCCCACAGCGCCCGCTACCTGAGCCCACCAGCAGCACCGCCTCCCGCCAGCCCTCCCGGGAAGTCCCCAGCCTCACAGGGCTCCTGCTGTCCTAAGGTATTTCCAGCTCCCTGAGAGTTCTATTCTGTTCCTGCTTCCCCCAGAGAGCCGCAGGCTCCTGCTGGCCATATTTGGGGTGTAACTGGATCCCCACTAACCACTCCTTAACCTTAGGTGATCACTTAACTCCTTGGAGCCTTGTGTTTCTCACTGTTAAAAAGGGAGTAAGACTCGATGGTCTGGTGTGATTGAGAAGTGAGTCAGCTGTCCAGGACGGTGCCCGCCCCGGAGCTGCTCAAGTTGCCATCCTCAGCCTGGTGGGAAATGGAAAAATCTGCCATCATTGTTGCCACTGGAGGGGGATGAACGATGAGGGGAAAGAGAGGGAGCAAGTGGAGAGTGAAGTCAGAGGGTGAGGACATGTAAAATGCAGTTTCATGGAAGCCACAGAAAGAGTGTTCTTCCCGGTTCCGATTCCCTAGTGGGCGTTCCTGAGTCCCTATCTCCCCTGTGTCTTCCAAGTCTTGTTCCTGTAGAAAGTGGAGATCGAGACTGGAGAAACCAAGCAAGGGTTTAAGGAAAGAGGCAATTATTGCTATCTGGAAGGTTCGGCAGGAGGAGGAGACGAGCAGCAATCCAAGGGCAGTGGGTTTTGTCAAGTACATGATGGAGAAGAGCTCCCTGAACCCGCGGCAGAGGGAGCATCTGAGTGAGGGAACGAGCGAGTGATGCTTGGGGTTCCGCTGATTTTGACAATGTTAATATCGTTCCGTCTGTCATCCTCATGCCTTTTTGCTAATGGTGGGAGGAAAATTGGGAAGATCATGCAATACTTTCAGCCACCCCCCCCCCCGCCTAATTTTAAACATGAACATTTGGTAAAAATCCTTCCACCTGCAACCCTCTGAGGCTCTCTAAACTACCGAGCTCTTTCTGAGAGCCCTCCAACTGCATGGGATCTGAAATAAGGCGTCAGTCAGAAACAACTCGGGAATACGAGTTTTGGGTTGGAAGCTGGTCATCAAGGATTTGGAGATGTGTAAACGTGAGTTTAAACATTTGAACCCATCCAGGGACGTCTCCTGAGATCTGTATGCTCACAAATTGCCTGAGACGGGGTGAAAACCTACTTATCTGTTCCTTTCAGCTCGTTACCTAGAGCCAGGGCCCCAGTCCTTGAATGCTAGTGGCCGGCAGAATTAGCCAAAGCTGCGCAGGGCTGGGAGGGGAGTATCCAACTGGCCACCAACTACCCATCAGGGCTTCTTCCACTTTAATGTGCATGAGAATCCCTACTGCGGGTCTTGCCAAAGTGACGATTCTGCCTCCATTAATGGGGGTGGGCGGATGGGGTTGCCGAGAGTCCATATTTAACCAACTGCCAGGTGATGCTGATTCTCGTGCTGCTGGGCACCAGGCAAAGGACCCTACTTTGAGAAGCCAGCCACAGCGTGTCTGACACCGGCTTGCCCACACCCACCTTTGTGACACATGATGGGGACTTAACGCATTCTTGGTGTCAGTTCAGTTCTGGGACTGGTCTCCTTCCCCACCCCACCCCCCACCACCAATCCCTGCTAGAAAAATGCAATAAACAGAAATTGAGCTGCTTAGAATTCTGAGTTCACAGCTTAGAGGTATTTCTTCTCTGTTTGCTTTGGGAGGAAAATGTTTTTTCTTCTTTTTTGGATCCCAGAATTCTTGATGCTTTTTTCCCCCTCCCTTCGTGGTTTGGCACAAACCTACTTTTGTTGATTTGGTATTTCCTCTGTGGATAAACTTCCTGGCTTTGGAAAAAGCCTCCTTCTTTTATGAGGCACTTTTAACCTGCAGGATTTCCATTTAGCTTAATTGGCATATTTATGTATTGAGATGGGTACCTAGAGGGCTTGGGCCACAGCACTTTTGTATAAATCGAAAAAAATGAAATGAGCTGTTCTCACAGTTGTGTGCCCCTCAGTCATGGAGTGCGGTAAAAGGCTCATCATTTACAGGCTGCGAGCATTCGGGAAGATCAATAGGCATAATGCAGCCCGGAGTCATTTAGAAAAGCAAAACTCGGGATTTTCAAAGCCCAATTATTTCAGGAGCTTGGCCATTACTAATTCCCTGTTAAATCCTTCCTGGGCCTCCATTCCCTTGCCATGTTAAGGAATGGCCTTCGAAACTCCTGATGGATTACCCCCCCGAGAGGACATTGGAGAACCTTCTCCTGATGGTCGGACCATTTGTAACCTCGGAGGAGCTGACTGTTCCTGGCCAGCCCCTTCCGATCGCAAGCCCCGGCCGCAGACTGGGACTTTTCCGGTCACTTCTGAAGCCTAGCACGCTTTGAAGGCAACTGAGAGGATTGATTCTTATTGGGTTCATATACCTATGGCTAATGGCTTATAGATTTTTATATAGTCTGGCCCCGCTAGGCATGTCAGTTAAGTCTCTATTAAGGTTGACAGAGAGGAGAGAAGGTCAAAGGAACTGGGACACGTGCATGGCTTTCCTTCAAGGCTGAGTGAGAAAGGACTCCTTAACAGAAAAGTCTAGCCACCTGAGAAGTTGGGAAAGAGGAACCGTTTGGGGGGCACTGGAGGAATGTGGCCCCTGAGTGCAAGAACGCGTGCCGCACCAGAGGGCCGGGTGAGGGCAGGAGCGCAGGTGCCCGGCTTACGTGCATCCGTGGAAGCAGATAGAGGGTGAACCAGCTGCTCCGGGACTTTCCAGGGTCTGCCAAGATGTCTACGGGGAGTGGGTGGTGGTCCCAGAATCTGAGAATGTGGAAGGGGGTCTTTGCTGATGTAATTAAGGGTCTCCAGCTGAGACCTTCCTGGATTATCTGAGCGGACCTTAAATCCAAGGACAAGTCTCCTTGTAAGAGGTGAAGACACAGACCAGGGGAGGCGAGGGGAAGTTGAAGGCAGAGGTTCAGGGATGCGCTGCCGCCAATGAGCCCCAAGAACGCTAGGTGAGAGGTGCCAAACCGAGCCTCCCTCAGAGCCTCCAGAAGGAGCCAGTCCTGTCGAGAGCTTAATTTTGGACTTCCGGCCTCTAGAGCTGGAAGGGAATACGTTTCTGTTTTTTTGAACTACCAAGTCTGTGGTGATTCGTCTTCAGCAGCCCTAAGAGACTGACGAAATGACCAGTACCAGGGCGGCTGGCTCTGTCCTCCACCAGGAACCATGGAGAAACTCAAGAACCAAGAGGAAACATGGGTTCTAGAAACCAGTGGCCACTAAATGGGAGGAAGGAGACCGAAGGTTGTCTTGGGTCGAGGTGGGGCAGGTGGGCGGTGGCAGTGACAGCCATGAGAGAAGGTAGAGGTGAGCGGGCGAAATCCTGCACTCCCCTCTCCTCCAGGCCACTGGAGAAAGTGCTGACTGACCCTTCCCATCTCCTCTGCCCGGCAGGGAGACAGACACCAGAGCCTTGCGCCTTGCGGGGGGGTGGGTGAGAGGGGTGAGAGGGGCTCAGTATAGAGAAATCTCAGAGTGCCCGCTCTGCTTCTCCTCCTCAATCCCAGACCTGTTGCTAACGGCTGGGGATGGGGGGACTCCCTGCCCCCCTGCTGCTTCCCCCAAGTTTGTAAAGATGCCTTCTTGACCAGAGGGATCACCTCACTTGACAGCAAATGGAAAATACCGACCATGGTTCTGGGGTGCCCGGGGCTCCCCCACTGAGCTCAGCATCCTCCCCTCCTCAAACTCATGGGAACTCCCATGCCCTGTAGATTCCATCCAAACAGGAGTGCTGGAGCAGGAACCTAAAATGAATATGAAAAATTCCTATCATAGCAGAAGATAGATACATGAGACAATAAGAAATAAAAACAACAACAACAACAAAAAAAAAAACAGGTGAAAACTGGTATTTTGAAGACAGAATATAACAGATGGAATAAATAATGGGGCAGATACAGCTGAAGAATAAAGCAGTGGATTCGATCAGGCTGTAACAATTACAAAGACAGACAGTGGGTTGATAACCTGTTCAAAGAACCTGTGGAAATCGACAGCAAAACCCCTTAACATTCCAGTTTTTAAACATGTGAAGGAGAGGAGCAAAAATTCCCAACAGAAATAGAGGAAAAAGGCCAAGAAACATGAACAGAATCCAAGCTTACTAGAAATAAAATACATCTAAGATAAAGCAATAAAATACCGTTTTACTCCCAAATGGTAGAAAGTGTAAAGCGACTACAGTGATCCGTTTTCAATGTCTTTGGTGAGGGTTTAAATGGAGCGATCCCTGGCAGAGTCGTGGGCTTCACCGGGGATAGAGACTTTCTTGTCCTAGCTGAAGGCAGGGCTTGGGAGGAGCTTGGAAAAGAGCATGACTGCACTGGGGGCTGGAGATGAGGCCAAGCATGGGGGCAGGGTGGGCTGGCAGGTAGGCTCTGTTCTCAAGCTGCTGGTTCATAGCTTTCCTGGAGAACAACTCTCACACAGGAATGGAGATCTGAGATCTAGACAGAGATGCGACCAAAGACTTGTGACACCTTTTGACTTCTGACCTCTGCTCTGTTGGGGAAACTTCCTTCCCTGTTTTCTCTTTTGGCCCTCAAAGGCAAAGCCTCTCCAACCTCCCATTCTGGGACTTCTCATAACCTGTTCACTTTGCTCAGGCTTTGCTAAACTACCCGATGAGGGTTGGCTACTGGCAGCCATATTGCATGATGAAGCAAGCTTGAGGGGACCAGCCATGGCCCAGGGTATTGAGGCTGAGGAAGGAAGATGCCTGCGTTCCTGGTGGCAGTGACTTGCCTTACCAGCCTTGTCCTGCCTACCTCTAGGTCTTTTTTTTTTTTATTGCAATAAAGTTGACAGTGTTATTCTAGTTTCAGTTGTACAATACAGCGTTTCAGCAATTCTATACATGAGTCAGTGTTCATCGTGATTAGTGTACTTCTCATCCCCTTCACCTGTTCCACCCATCCCCCTGCCACTTCCCTTCTGGGAACCACTAGTTTGTTCTTTGTTTTTACGAGTCTGTTTTTCTGTTTGTGCCTTTTTTCTTTGTGTGTTGTTTTGTTTCTTAAATTCCACATGAGTGAAATCATATGGGATTTGCCCTTCTCTGACTGACAGACTTCTCTTAGCATTGTACCCTGTGGATCCATCCATGTTATGCAGATGGTAAGATTTCATGCTTTTATATGGGTGAATACTATTCGTGTGTGTGTGTGTGTGTGTGTGTGTGTGTGTACACCACCTTTTCTTTATCCATTCATCTATCAGTGGACACCTGGGCTGCTTCCATAATTGGGCTATTGTAAATATAATGGTGCAGTAAACATAGGGATGCGTTTGTCTTTTCAAATTAGTGCTTTTGTGTTCTTTGAGTAAATACCTAGTAGTGGAGTTACTGGATCACGAGGTGATTCTATTTGTCATTTTTCGAGGAACCTCCATCCTGTTTTGCACGGCGGCTGCACAAGTCTGCATTCCCACCAACACTGCATGAGGGCTCCTTTTTCTCCACATCCTCACCCACACTTGTTGTTTCTTGTGTTTTTGATTCTAGCCTTTCTGCCAGATGTAAGGTGAGGTGGTATCTCATGATTTTGATTTTGATTTTCCTGATCGTGAGTGATATTGAGCATCTTTTCATGTGTCTGTTGGCCATCTGGCTTGCTTCTTGGAGAAATGTCTGTTCATGTCTTTTGCCCATTTTTAAATTGCATTCTTCATTTTTTGTTGAGTTGTTCTTTGTTGAACTGTATCAGTTCTTTACATATTTTGGATATAACCCTTTATTAGATATGTCATTTGCAAATATCTTCTCCCATTCCATAAGTTGTCTTTTTTTAAAAAGATTTTTATTTATTTATTTGACAGAGATCACAAGTAGGCAGAGAGGCAGGCAGAGAGAGGAAGGGAAGCAGGCTCCCTGCTGAGCAGAGAGCCTGATGCGGGGCTCAATCCCAGGACCCTGAGATCATGACCTGAGCTGAAGGCAGGGGCTTTAATCCACTGACCACCCAGGTACCCCTCAGTAGGTTGTCTTTTAATTTTGTTGATTTTTTTCCTTTCCTGTCTAGAAGCTTTGTATTTTGATATAGTCCCAATAGTTTATTTTCGCTTTTGTTTCTCTTGCCTTAGACATATCCAGAAAGATGTCAAAGCTGATGTCAGGGAAATCAATGCCTAAACTCTCTTCTAGGATTTTCATGGTTTCAGGTCTCACATTTATGTCCTTAATCTATTTTTTTTAAGGTTTTACTTATTTGGGGACGCCGGGGTGGCTCAGTTGGTTAAGCGGCTGCCTTCGGCTCAGGTCATGATCCCGACGTCCTGGGATCTGGTCCCACATCGGGCTCCTTGCTCGGCAGGGAGCCTGCTTCTCCCTCTGCTCTGCCTGCACTCTGTCTGCCTGTGCTTGCTCTCTCGCTCTCTCTCTCTATGACAAATAAATAAATAAAATCTTAAAAAAAAAAAGAATGTTGTTTAAAAAAAAAAAATTTTACTTATTTGTCAGCGAGAGAGACAGAGTGTGTGTGTGTACACAAGCAGGGGTAGCAGCAAGCAGAGGGAGAAGCAGGCTCCCGGATGAGCAAGGACCCTGATGTGGGACTTGATCCCAGAACCCCGGGAGCATAACCTGAGCTGAAGGCACCTGCTTAACCAACTGAGCTGGCCAGGCATCCTGGTCCTTAATCTATTTTGAGTTTAATTTTGTGTATAGTGTAAGACAGTGGTCTGGTTTCATTCTTTTGTATGTAGCTGTTCAGTTTTCCCAACACCTTTGTTGAGGAAACTTTCTTTTTCCCATTGCATATTCTTGCCTCCCTTGTTGGAGATTAATTGATGATACAATCATGGGTTTATTTCTAGGCTCTTTATTGTGTGTTCTTTTGATCTATGTGTCTGCTTCTGTGCCAGTACCATACTGCTTTGGTTACTACAGCTCTGTAGCATATCT
Organism: Mellivora capensis; assembly: GCA_004024625.1. Lineage (NCBI taxonomy): Eukaryota > Metazoa > Chordata > Mammalia > Carnivora > Mustelidae > Mellivora > Mellivora capensis. The sequence continues at coordinate 74,370 of PISX010005783.1, read as the reverse complement.
TTGTAGTATATCTGTAGTATATCAAGTATATATCTTGAAATGATACCTCCAGTTTTTTCTCTTTCAAAACTGCTTTGGCGATTTAGGAGCTTTTGTAGTTCCATACAAATTTTAGGATTATTTGTTCCAGTGCTGTGAAAATTACTGTTGGTATTTTGATAGGGATTGCATTAAATCTGTAGATTGCTTTGGATATTATGGGCATTTTAGCAATATTTGTTCTTCCAATCCATGAGCCTGGACTACCTTTCCATTTGTTTGTGTCACCTTCAATTTCTTTCTGAATGTTTTCAGAGTTTCTTTGTCAATATTTTCACCTCCTTGATTAAATTTTTCCTAGGTATTTTGTTATTTTCGATGCAGTTGTAAATAGGATTGTTTCCTTAAATTCTCTTTCCGCTACTTCATCATCATTAGTGTATAGAAATGCCCCATCAAACACAATTAAAAGTTGAAGGCTTTTAATAAAGTTTTTGAGCTTAGCTGTATTCATGAGAACATTTGCCATAAATTTCTCTCAGGTTGCAGGTATTTGGGTGACATCCATTTCCTGAAATACTGTGAAACTTACATGAATCATCAAGTAGTTTATTTTCCAGATGGATTTTTCAAATCCAGATGTTCTGTGGCAGCTCCGGAGTAGATGGTCGATGACGCGTGGATTGGTCTTATCCAAGTAATACACAAGAGTGAGCAGATGTGGGCTTTCACAGTTGAACTGGATAGAACATCTGTAAAATACATTTCCTCCAGTTTTCCACGTGTAACCCAACCCCCCTCCCCCAATGACTCTTAGTGGCCTCTATATTTATGTGAGGGAACTGGTAAAAAATGAGCCTGACCAACCTCAGTGGCCAAATATGTGTGGACTAACTAAACAGTAGAGGTGAAGCAAGTGGCCCCGGGGAGCAGGGCCTGTGTGATGTGGTTTCTGCAACACCAAGAAGATTCTTGCTTCCTCTCAGACATTTCAGGCTGGAACCTAGACTTCCTCCCATGAATTTTTCTCACTTTACTTAGAACCTTGTTGAGAAGAAACTAGAAGGAAAAGGATTGAATTGCTAAGAATGGGCAGGGAGAATAATTTCATTATTAGAACTTACTCCAGATGTCTGAGGAATTTGGAAAGGACTGTATTTTTAATCAAAAAGCTGCAGCTCTGAAATTCATAGCTTCTAACCTTAACCATTCCTCGTGACATCATCAACATACCGTTAACCAGATCTTTTCCATTGGTAGGTCCTCCTCACTCCCACCTCCTGGTTGCTAGGAATGTTTACAGAATCAAGTTCATTAGTATGTGTTTAAAGCTTCCTTACCAGTTGGCCTAGCAGGGTCTCTTGTGCCTCAGAGATTCCTGTCTTGTCTTTTGGGATATTGTCTGAGAAAATAAGATGCTCTCTCTCCATATTCCTTTTCCCTACCAAGATCTCCTTGGGGATGGTCAAGTTGTATATCGCTCTGTAGCGTTCTAACAGATTGACTCTTCGCACAGATGCAGACCCTTTCTTCTGCAAATTTTACCCCCGTTTTCCTCATGCTAAGTTACGTCAATGTTCTTATATAGAGACAGCATAAAAATGTAGTTAGAGCTTGTGAAATTCCGTTAGATGTCTTTGGTTATTGTTTAGATACAGAAATCACTGAGGGAGATAGGAGTTTTGCAGGCGATACAAATATGAGAGTAATTCTTGAAACGGAGACTCAATAAAAAGTTAGGAGGAAGAACATGAGTGCCCTGGGTGCCTGGAAAGATGAGGCCGAACATCACCAAGGAGGAGAGGGAAGGGCTGGGAGGAGGAAGGGAGGTGACGGGAACCCCCAGAGAGGCCGGCATGGGAGTGACAAGGGTGAAGGTACCGCGGCGCCCAGGCACTTTGCTGTTTTATGTCGTCTGGTTTCTCAAGTCACACGAACTGTAATGTTGGTCTGAATGATGCACCGAGGGCATTTGTGAGTGAGATGTGAAGGCCTTAAAGAGAATTCATCTCTGATCTCATTCCCGCTCTAATAGATATGTAAAAAAATTATTGTTTTACGGGAAAAGTAGGAGAGGGTAATTCTCTTTTAATTCAAATCTTCTGCATCTAAAAGAAAGCAACGAGAGTTGTATAAGCAAGTGTGTTGTTATGAAATGGATTTGGATGAAAATATTTCCTAGGGACAGTGAGTGGGAAGAGGGAGGGAAGAACAAAATGAAGCCAAATGCATCTACATTTTCATTCCTGAAGATTCAGCACAAAAGCAAAGACACAAGACCTGAGGTCCTGGTGCAGGGACAGACAAGTAGAAGGTGGCACAAAATAAAAAATCCAGACACAGATTCATACATAAATTATCACTTAATTTATAACTAAAGAGCCACTGAAAAGTCATAGGGGAAGAATGCCATTTTAAGTAAATGGTGTTATAACAATAGAATATCCTTAAGTGAGAAAAGGAGGAGGGAAGGAAGGAAGGAAGGAAAGGTCTTGATTTTTACTTCAAACCATACAGAAAAATCAGCTCTAGGGGCTTAAAGCTCTAAAAGTGAGAGGCAAAACAATGAATCTTTTACAAGACAATGTAGTAGAATATCTTTGTAATCACAGAGTACGAAAATATTACCCAGAACACAGAAGATGCCACTGAAGGAACATATTAATAAATTGGACTATATTAAAATTAACACTTTGGTTCACCAAAGGATACCATTAAAGAATGAAAATGCAAACCGCAGAATGGAAAAAGATATTTGCAGCACATTATTCAGAATAAGTGAAGAATTCTTACAGGCAATAAAACAGCTCTGTAGAAAACATGAGCAGAAGGCTTAGGCACTTAACAAATGTGGGAATCCAAATAAAAATGTACTCACCTTTGTTAATGCAGAGGCCACATAAATCAAAGGCACAATGAGGTGTCACTGCACATGCTCCAGACTGGCTGAATTAGAAAGTCTAACAGTGTCAAATGTTGGTAAGAGCATGGAGCAGTGCACGAAACTTCACGTGCATCGTTGATGGGAACGTGAGTTTGCATTTCCGCATCGGAAAATAGTTTGGCACTGTTCCATAAAACTCAAGATATGCATCCTCTTGATCTCGCAATCTTACTTCTAGATACCCTAGAAAATGCTTGCATAAGTGCATTAGGAGACCTGTAGACTACCCAGAGCCACAGTAGTCATAATGGCAAAACCAGAAAAAAAATGACCACCAGAGTCACTTAATCAAAATGGATAAGTTGTGGAATTTTTATACAGTGGTATTCCATATAGCAACAAAAATCAACAACACAATAAGCAGCAGGTGTTGGTGACGATGCAGAGAAAGGGGAACCCTCTTGCACTGTGGGTGGGAATGCAAAGTGGTGTGGCCACTCAGGAAAACAGTATGGAGGTTCCTCAAAAATTATAAAACAGAGCTACCCTACCACCCAGCAGCTGCACTACTGGGTATTTACCCAAAGATACAAAATACTGACTCAAAGGGATACAAGCACCCTGACATATAGACCAGCATTATCTACAGTAGCCAAATTATAGTAACAGCCCAAGTGTCCATTGATTAATGAGTGATAAAGAAGATGTGAGATATCTCCATAATATTCCATTATACATATGTATAATGGAATATTACTCAGCCTTAGAAAAGAATGAAGTCTTGCCATTTGCAATGACATGGATGAAACTAAGAGAGTATTATGCTAAGTGAAATAAGTCAGAGAAAGACAAATACCATATGATTTCACTCATATGTGGAATTTTAAGAAACAAAACAAAGGAGCAAAGGGGAAAAAAGAGAGACAAAGCAAGAAACAGATTCTTAACAAGAGAGAACAAACTGATGGTTACCAAAGGGGGGCGGTGAGGAGGGGATGGGGGGAAACGGGTGGTGGGGACTGTGGAGGACACCTGTCAGGAGACGTAGGGGAGCACTGGGTGATGCACGGAAATGTTGAATCACTGTATTGTCCACCTGAAACTGATATTTAAAACACTGAATGTTAATGAACTGGAATTTAAAACAGTCACAAACAATATGAATAATTTTTTTTTACATTGGGCAAAGGAAAGTAGACACAAAATTAATCTTGTCTGCATCCGTTGAGGTTGCTGTAACAAAACACCACAGACCAGATGGCTTGTAAGCACCAGAAATTTATTTCTCACAGTCTGGGAGCTGGAGTGCAAGACCAGGGAGCCTGCACAGCAGGGTTCTGGTGGGGTCCCTCTTCAAATTACTTCTCGTTGTCTGCCACATGGCAAAGAGCACACAGAGAGGAGGCCAGCTCTTTTGTGACTCTAAGAAGGGCCCTAATCCCATTCAAGAGGCCTCACCTTTGTGTCATCATCTAATCTCAGATGCCCCTCTAAAAGTCCCCACCTTCTAATACCGTCAGGGTTTCAACATAGAAATTCAGGGAGAACATAAACACTCAATCCATTACATTCCCTGCTTTTCCATTTTTCTGAAGGTCAAGAATGGCAAGAACTAAGAGATAGTGTTGACGGATTCACATTAAATGGTTAAAGTGAAGAAAAGCGAGGAAGCAAAATAGGGAAGTGATGAAAATAAAGGGGGTGGGGGAGGCAAATGTGGCCGGGAGGGACCTTTCCACTGCTAGAAATGTTGTATTTCTTGACACAAATGGTAGTTACTTTACATTCATTCATTAAGCTGCATATTCATTTTTTTGTGAATTTTTGTATATGCGTAAATTTTTTTCCCAATAAGTTTAAAAGAAAGGAAAGGAATAGAAAAGACTTCTTCAGGCAGCTCTCTGAATCGGGAGAATGGTGGGGGGGAATGGCAAATTGATAAATGACCGCACTTCCAACAGCGGTCATCACCTAATGGTGATGGTGTTCGTTTCCCGGTTGTGTTAATACATTGTTTTTCGTCATCCGTCCCTCCTGGGCAGTAACGACTGTGTCAGGTGATCGTGCATGGAAAGCGTATCTGATTTTCACAGAACTTGTATTTCATACAAAATAGTCAGCTCACATCAATTCTTCTCTTTGCACGAGGAGACATGACTAAGAATGTCCAGAGCAGCATTATTCAGAACAGAAAAAACTGGAGAAGGCCTCCCTCAAAGTGAAATTGCTACAGCCTGCCGCAGTCTGTGTACAGCCACAAAACAAAGGCTACGTCCAACAAGCTTGATCAGTCTTTCCTAAAAGTGTTGAACAGAAGAGGGAAAATGAAAAAGGATTCATTTTCTACGATCCCATTTTCATCAAGTCTAGATACATGCAACGTCTAAACGATCATGTTCAGAGGTGCACACTTACATGGAAAAACTGTGAAGAAAAACCAGGAAGTAATGAGCGTGGGGCAGGCAGAGGAGGCCTGACGTGCGCTGACACCATTCTAGACTCAGTCGGGAGATAGAGCAAGCCTAGAATCTCCTTCCCTAACAATGCTCAATAATTAGTTTCTAGAACGGGAGGATCTCAGGATTGGAAGGAACCTAATAGATCACTAAGCAAAATAACCCTTTGACTTTCTTAAAATTTTGTTTATTTATTTGACACAGAGAGAGAGATCACAAGTAGGCAGAGAGGCAGGCAGAGAGAGGGGGAAGCAGGCTCCCCGCTGAGCAGAGAGCCTGATGCGGGGCTCGATCCCAGGACCCTGAGATCATGACCTGAGCCAAAGGCAGAGGCTTAATCCACTGAGCCACCCAGGCAACCAACCCTTTGATTTTTTTTTCCGATTTTTATTATTGTATTTCAGAACAGGTAAGAGACTTCACTAGAGGGTTGTCAAACTTTTTATTTTGTTGCATATGATATTTTTGGTTTTTTTTAAAGATTTATTTATTCAAGAGAGAGAGAGCAGTGGGAGGGGCAGAAGGAGAGGGAGAGAGAGCCTCAAGCAGACTCCGTGCTGAGCACAGAGCCTGATGTGGGGCTCGATCCCATGACCCTGAGATCATGACCTGAGCTGAAACCAAGCGTCAGATGGTTAACCGATTGCACCACCCGGGTGCCCCTAGGTAAAGTCTATTTAAAAACTGACCACTATTATCATCACCATTAGTTCATAAAAGATGGCCTTTTGCCCTTACAAAGTAAGGTAAAGCAAGAACCAAAAATTATCGTAATAAGTAATAGTCCTTTACGTGGAGTAAGTTAAGGTAAATGATGCGCGTTGCCTCTGCCTTTCTAGGGACCCTGTACAAATGTTCCGCCGGCCTCTCACCCACACCCGGACTAGCCGACGCTGACCCTGACCCCGTCCCGCGCCGTCTGATCCCCGAGCTCTCCCCGCAGCCCCTGAGGAGCACTGCCAGAGCCTGTCCCCGCCTGAGGACGTCGGGGCCTGCGAGCTCGCTCCTCCGGACCGCACGCCCTCACCTCGGACGTCTGTGACTGGTGGAGCGTCCCGTCTGCTGGGCCCGATTCCAGCTCCTTCTTCCCCCTAGCGGCCCCGCAGCGGCGCCTCGGGTGCAGACTCCGCGTTCTCCGCCCCTCGGGGTTTCAGCCGTTTATCTCCCTCCGACTCGCTCCCCTCGTCTCTCAGCACCCCCGGGGCTTCTCTCTGTGGCTCACGTGCGCACCTCGAGCCCCGGGCAGCCCCGTCGTTCCGCTCGGAGTGCGCCACTTTGCCGGTGCCTTTCGAACCCGGGCGTTCCGACGGGCCGCGCCAGCGCCCAGCGCACCGGCCCTCCCGCCTACCCGGGGTGTGGGACGTCGCTCAGTGCGGCCTGAAACCGCCCGATCTGCCCTCGGGTTCTCGACAACCCGCCGGGGAGGCGCAGGCCGCTGCGCCAGCGCGAGTCTGGAAACTGGCTGGTGATAAAAACAAGCGCCGGAGAACAGATCTTAAAACGTGGAAGATAGGAGAATGGCCAGTGATTTATTTTTACGTGCTCTGAATTCGCCTCATCTTTCCACTTGTCAGAAAACACGTCACCGCGCGTGCTGCCCTCCCGCGCCTTTTAGGGGAGCCCCGCGGGTCCCGTGCGGCGCCCTCGGCAGTTACTGAGCCGCCGCTTGCGCCGGGGCGCTGCTCGCTGGCTCCCCCTCCTGGCCCCAGAGCCCATCACAGCTTCTCCAGGCGGGCTGGCCCTCCTCCGGACCCCGACACTTGCCTTCCCAGTCTGTGATTTGCCTGCTTTTCTTGCTTCCTAGGAAATTTAAACGAGGTCCCTTGTTACTCGCGTTATCCGTTAGGCTCCAAAAGGAACAGCTCACTGTCTCCGCAAACTACACCTGGATGTGCCTGGACAGAGACGCAAGAACGAAGGTAAGATGATTAAATATCCTTGTCTATCTTGGCATGATGAGAAAGGACGACAATTTGCAAAGAAATTATCAGTAGTAATAACGCCAATTTGCATTTGGACTACTAAAATAAGGTATGCATTTTTGGTATAAACATATCCCAGCCTGTAATATTTTGCGATGTATATGTAACTCCTTATGATATACATATATATTCAATTTCATATTTAAAAGAAATTCACAAGCATTTGACAGAGTTTGAAATATAGGATTTCTTTCTTCATACTTCAAAAAAGAGGGGAAAAACATTTGTTTTCATTAAATATTTCCTAGCCTAGCTAACAAGGCAAAAATGTATTTGCATTACCTAAAATGAAGATATTTATGTTTGTATCACTTGTAATTATCAAATCTCTTCCTCTATTTTATTCCTTTAATTCTTAAGAAGTCACCTTCTTTCCAGACCGCCATTCCACTCCGTTAATATTACCCTGTACAACTCCCTCGGGGTGTTTTTGTACTTCTAGAGTCTATAAAACACAGCGGCAGGGGAAAAGACTGAAAATTTGAAATGCTGAATTATTTGCATTCCCATTCCATTCCAAACTGGTTCTCTCCTTTAGCAAATTATGCATCTACAGATAGTGAGCTTCTACTCTACACTTAGCTCCGTTCTAGGCACTCGAGAGATCGTCATGAAGAAGCCATTCCTTACCCTGTGAGGCCTGCATTTTCATGTGGGAAATGGGAGATCACGAAGTAAATACACAAATAATTTCGGGTAAGGATCAGAGCTATGAGGAAGAGAAAGCAGGGTAGAGGATAGAGACTAATGAAGGGGATTTGAGGTAGAAGGATGTAGAAAAGCTCCAGCTGCCATACTTTCTGTTACTCTAATGATGGGCTTTGCCGACTTTTATCAGTTACCTTGTCCTCCCTCTTCCTCCTTCACCTCTCTCCAGAGACACAAGAAGGGGAAGGAAAAGCAAAGGACAAATGACTGAGCGTTATTTCTGGGACAGAGGGAGGCTAATCTTTTCTTTGGATAAAGAAATAAGGGGAGGAGCAAAGAGGTCCTCCAAAGTGGCTTTGGCTGCAGTTGCTGAAGGAGAGACAATGAACTCCAGGATAAGAAGATGGTAAAGAAATCTTAGAGCTTCAGAAGTGTGACAAGAGGGGCACCTGGGTGGCTCAGTCCATTAAGTGTCCAACTCTTAGTTTTGGCTCAGATCATGATCCCAAGGTCATGATCTCAGGGGTCCTGAGATTGAGCCCCCCACTGGGCTCTGAGCTCAGCAGAGAATCTGCTTGTCCCTCTCCCTACCCCCGCCTTTCCCCCCACTCATGCTCCCCTTCTCTTTCTCTCTCTCAAATAAATTTTAAAATCTTTAAAAAGAAGTATGACAAGAAAGAATGAGGAGAGGAGGAACTGTAGGGCAGGGTAACACAAGATAGCGGGGAGGGAAAAGGCGAGTTGGATCCCCATCTGAACTGTTCCTTCTTTAACTTGAGCCTGGCTCGCTGGAGCGACGTTTTGCTTCTTTCAGTTGGCAAATGTGTGCTAGATGCATTCAAGAGACATTGAACCAAGGATTATTAACCTAGGTTAATAATAGACCTAGACTGCAAGGGTCTTGCAATCTTCAAGAGGTCCCTGGATAGAATTCAAGAGGCTCATGGGCTAGTTTAAAAAAGAAGAAGGAGAGGGAGGGGTGGGAGGGAAGAGGAGGAGACAGGGAAGGAGAAGAAGAAGAAAGGAAGGGAAAAAAATCTTTGCTTTCATTAAATTCTAACTAAAATTAAGCAGTTTCATCAAATACGATTGTAGGCCACAAACGTCCCATCACACTTGTTGCAGATAGCTTGGGGTACATTTTTGTGCATTACTGTGTCAAAAGCACACTAACAGGAGGCCTGCCCCTGGACCTTAATCTTTGCTGCATTGAGAAGCACATATATTATCTCTCACATTTTCTTAGATATTCCGATAACCGCATTGCAACAGAATCGGCTTCCTTTGCAACCCTGTGCCTTCTGTTTCATGCACTTAAAGGCATGATGCCGGGGAGAGTTGAGAAGCTGCCCAAGGAGCAAAGAAGCCCTGTATTGGTCCCTATGGAGAGCTGACTGGGAAGAACAAAATCTTCAAGTCACTCATGCCAGGGGAGCCTGCAGAACTGCTGAGGAAGAGACAGGACTACGTTCACCCCTTCGCTCTGGGGCTCCAGGTGCTCGACTTCAGAAGAAGTTAATGATCACCACTTGCTAAGAATCCCGGAAGCCGTTCCCGGGGTCTGAGTAGTCGGGCAGTGGAGGGCAAATGGCGCCATCTGGTGGCAGGTGTTCGTCCTCGGACGCGTGCTTGTATTTGTCTCGCAGTTAGGAACGTTCCGGCAGATGGCTTTGGCAGAAGGGTCAGTACGGGGCTCTGCCCTGTTTCCCTGCATCACATTTGTCCCCTCCTGCCAGTTCCCACTCTAACAGGTGCAATGAATGGTATTGGTCGAGGAAGGTTCTGCAGAATCACATTTTAGCTCTCCTTTTTAGAAATGTTCAGGCAGGGGCAGTGATTGGCAGTACTTGGAAGTCCCAATCTCACAGGGCTTCAATAATGGTGAATGAAGGTCTCTCCCCCATCAAGAAAGCATTTTCATTTTCTCATTTGTGATAGCACCTGGATCATTTTAAATGCCAGGTGCACAAGAAGGTCGGAGGGCTGCAGGGGAAGGGGTTTCTGTCTATCCAGAGGCTTCAGGTGGCATTGACCTTAGTGGATGGACTCTGGCTTTCTCATACATGGACACTGGACTGGCTCCCGTGCTTTGGTTAACTGTCCTTGAACCATCAGTTTTGATGCCAGAGCCTTTCGTGAATGCTGCTACTTCTCCCCACCTGCCCCAGCACTTCTCCCGACTTCCCCTGCTCCCTCCCTGTCTTAGGTCCCATCCTTCCCTCTCGGATTATCAGGACAGTGTCCTATATGGCCTCTCTTCATCTACCTTTGTCCCCCTGAGTTCATTCTCCACATAGCAGAGCAGATGATCCAGCAAAGACACACCCCATCAGATGGGATGATCCAGCAAAGACAAAGTCCCATTATCCACTCCTCTGCCCCAAAATCCATCTCACTCCGAGTAAAGATAAAAGCCTTCACGCAGAGCCAGGTGGTGGGTATTATGGAGGGCACGCATTGCATGGAGCACTGGGTGTGTTGTAAACTATGAATTCTGTTATGCTGAAAAGAAATGAAATTAAAAAAAAAAAACACCTGTTCAAAAAAAAAAAAAGCCTTCACGCTACCCTACAAGACCCTGTAATCAGGCCTGCACACAACTCTCTGATCCTTTCTCCTAATACACACACTCTCATCAACAATACTGGCCTCCTGGTAGTTCCTCAAATCAAATGCGGCATGCCTCTACCTCAGGACATTTGCACTTGCTTTACCCTTTGCCTAAAACAGGGTACCTTCAGGTGCCAACCAGGCTCATTCTCTCACTCCTCCCACAGGATCAGAGGCGCCCGTGCCCTTTCTTTGTTTCGTTTTCCCCTGTAATATTTATCACCATCTAACATTTTACATCCTTTTCTTATTAACTTTTCATTATCTACCTTCTGCTAGAACATGATTTCCATGGCAGCAGTGACTATCGTCTCTTCGGTTTATTGCCACATCCCCTGTGTCTAAAAAGTGCCAGTCACCAAGCAGAAAATCCAGTGTCTGTTGGATTGAAGACCCCTGTTTCCTGCCATCAGGGAATCACACTCTACCTGGAAGATGGACCTTCTTTCATTGCCTGCAGTGAGATTGGTCCCCCACCTTTGATCCTAGTCACCAAAAGCAACCCCCCAAATAGCAGAATGGCCCAAATCTACTTTTCATGTCACATTTGAACCAACCTTGGGACATGAGGGTCACTCAATGAGAAGTCAGATACTTGGAGAAAGTTACAGTATATGAATTGAGAATGCTCGCCTAGGAAGGCTGTGATTTAGTTTCTCCTTGGGAGCTTTTTAAATATACCAGTGCTTAGAGCCCCTCCGCTAAGGGATTCTGATGCCATCAGTCTGAGCTGCGGGGGACATGATGGGTAGTTTGTAAAGCTCCCGGCTGATTGTAATGTACAAGCTGGGTTGAGAGAACTAGTTGAGTGGTTTACAACTGACATAACAGAGCCAGACCTTACTGGTGTTGCTTCTCACTACAAGTCCATGTGACAGGTGGGATGGTGGGTGTTTTTGTTCCCATCTTATAGGAGACCCAAGAGGATGCCTGACTGGGCCAGCCAGGAAGTGTCAGAGCTAGGATTTGAACCCGGTTCTGGCCCAAATCCAGGACTCTTTCCCTCCGGAGGACAGCAAAAGTCACCTCTACTAGATGTTGCCTACCCATACATAAACAACCTCACCTTCTTCTGGCTGACGTTCTTCCAACTGTGTTTCATTGTCTTCTCCTTTTTTGCCCAGCCTCCAGCACCTTCTAGGCCGTCCGCGAGGTAAATGAGTGAATGAATGAGCAAATGAACAAATGTAACCATTGTGCCCTTGACCCATCGGCTCGCTTGTTCTTGGCACATCCGTTGCCAAGTCTGTGTGTGTGTCTATCCTGCTTCCGAGCTCCGCTGCTGCCCAGTAAAAAGTTAGACCCCAGGCGGTTTTACTCCAGTCACATCAGAGCTCACATTTTCCCCAGGTCAGAGGACCCCTCTTTCCTTTCTTGCTCTCCAGAGCATTTCTGCCGCTGAAAGATTGACTGAAGCTTCGGCATGAAGAAATTAAATTTATGTCTGCTCAGAAATCCCAAAGCAGCGGGCTTGTCATAAGTTGGTCTCGGTGGGATAATTCTCTTTCCCAGCAAGTCAGAGTGGGAAGAATGATCCTCATTAAGATGTTGTCACCGCTTGCTCTCCAGATGAACCTAACAGTGCCCCACAAACTGAGAAACCCCCATCACCTTCCAGTCAGCAATGCCAGAGTCATGTTACCAGGTGCCTGACGGGAGCCTGTGATCCGGGCTGTCTCACCCTGGGCCCTGCTGACATTTGCAGCTGGATAATTCTCTGTTGCAGGGGCTCTCCGGGGCACTGTGGGATTGTAGCATCATCCCAGCTGCCAGATGCCAGGAACATGAGGCTCATTTTGTGTCAAGGTGGCTGGGGCCCAGCTCTGGTGTCAAGGACTATCCTGGCTGTTTCTGTGAGCATGGTTTGGGATGAGATTGCCTTTGAAACTGGTGCACTTTGAGTAAAGCAGATGGCCCTTGATGAAGTGGACGGGCCTCCTCCCCTTAGTCAAAAGCCCGAGGAGAACAAAAGACTCACGTCCCCAAAGCAAGAGGGACTTCCGCCAGGAGGTAGTCTTTGTACTTGAACTGCACAATCAGCTCTCCCCTAGGTCAGCAGCCTGGTGGCTTTTTGACATGAGCTGCCAGTTTTGAACATAGCTGTGTGAGCCAATTCTTTAAACTCAGTCTCTCGGTGTGTGTACACACAGATCTTCCTGATTCTGTTTCTCTGGAGAACTCTGACTGATACAGCCCCCATAGTAACAACCCCAACTGTCTTCAGACATCGCCCCGTGACCCCGGGGGAGGAGATGAGGCTAATGTTCTCTCAGGGCAGAGTTTCTAGAGAGGCTGCCCTGGATAGAATATTCTAGAACCTGCTGGAAGCTGAAATAGCTTCAGGGATGTGTTCTCTCTGTATAATTTGGTTGAAGTTTGTTCCAAGCCCGGCCTGACAGCAGAGGTCTCAGAAAGCCCCAGACTCTCTTAAGTTAAAACGAATCAGCCTTAGCCGTGAGCCATCATGCTCTCTCTTCTAGAAAAACTGTATCCTATTTGCCTGAATTCTTCTAAGAAATAGAAAAGGGAGTCGCCTTTGAATACAGTCCTTGCAAACGTTCTCATTTACAGGGCTCTCTCTCAATTACTTTCTGTTGGAAAACACGGTATTGCTGGGAGTAGATGAGCCATTAACTAGCTCCGTTAATGCGGATCGTGGATGCTTACGGAGGGCACCTGAAAGAATTCGTTAAAAAAAAAGGCAAAAAAAAATTATACAGTCATTATTTCTTAAAGTTTAATGTTCTAATTCCTTTCTGAATGTGAGTATTGGGTGACTTCCACAGAGCGTCCCTTGATGAGAAGAGCGTTCCCCCCGGAAAATGAATAGGGGGACTTCATTAAGTCAAACGGGAGAGTAAGAGCAAGCAAGAGCCCCACGTTTGCTATGATTTCAAATGTGGCTTTAAATGTGTGCCTGTCACTAAGTAAATGAAGTATGAGCAGGAGACATCTGACCAAGGTGCCTGTGACCATGAACATTGAACTAGCAACTTGGGTTGCAGAGGCACTTGGGGAATTCCCTCCTTGACCAAGGAAGGGGCACTGAGCCCTGAATTTTCAGGCGCATGAAGCCTTTGCTACAGCGGAAGGATCAGGGGTTCAACATTCCCCTCTTCCTTCTCCCTCTGCTTTTCTACTCTGCCGTTCTTCCCAGCCTCCCCCTCTGCTTCACTCTCTCGCTCTGTGTCCTTGTGGTCCTTGCTTTGTTTCCTCTCTCTCCTTGGTCCTCATGCCTCTCGGGTCTGTACCTTTCAAACGCCGTGGGCATATGTACCCCTTCTTGTTCATGTATCGAATCCTGATGGAGGGAAGAGAAGAATTCAAAAGAGGAGGGGAAACCATTTCTGTTCTGTCACTGGGGGTGTCACTGCCGAGGAGCCTATGCAGATGGACAGGGTCTGGGAAAAGTCATGCAGATGGTACTTGCAACCATAAACTTGGCAAACTGTCACCCACTGCCGCCCCCCCATGAATCTCAAAACAGGGCTTCCCGGTGCGTAATTCCAACAAAGCAAACAGAAAAAAGAAAAGTAGAGGTTATGTCTCAGGTATTCCTTCTGTTGCAGGCATGAATTTGCTGCAAAAGCAGCATTTAAAATTTTTTTTTAAATCAGATTGATTTGGCTACACTCCCACTCACCAGAGGTAATGAATACTTTGAGGGTATTCAAAGTACCCTTGTTCATGGATCATGAGGTCCCCTGGGGCTCGCCCTACCTGTAAACTTGAGGAGTGGGACCTTTAATGTTTGGTTCATTACGATCACCAAGGAAATGCCCAGTCCCCAAGCCCCATGACCTTCAGAGAAAGGTCCTTGCGCTCCGCCTCTTTCCCAGCCTCCCTCTGATTCCTTCACATTCCAGCAGCCCCATCAACCCTGACCCCACCTCCAGCCTCTAGTGCCCTCCCCCCTTCCCTGCCTCATTCTACCCTCCTTACACCTTGCAGTGGTTTCCTTCCATTGCCATTCTGTTCTTCCAGAATCCTGGCTGTTTCTTTTTCTTTTCCCTTTCCCTTTCCCTTTTCTTTTTTCTTTTTTCTTTCTTTTTCTTCCCTTCTCTCCTCTCTCTCTCTCTCTCTTTTAAGTCTTTCTGACCTGCTAAGGAGCATGGGGTGAGAAAAAGGGGAAATGCCTCTCATTCCTTTAGTTATAACCATGAGAATGAGGTGGAATTAATGCCCCAGTAAATTATTCTCCAGTGCTTCTATTATCTGATTTCCAGACTTTGGTGAGTTTTCTCAAAAGCTCCTGCTCGAAATAGTTGAGCCCCCTATTAGCTTGTACTTACCTTACTTCTTTTTCTTTTTAATCTCAGTTACTCCTAGGTAATGCTCCTTGATTCGCATTATTTCTTCATCATTTTTTCTTTTGTTCCTATGAAAAAGGCAGAGTGGCTGAAATGAACGAGTCTGGAGTTGGGTCGCATGCCTCCCTGTTCTCCCATGAGTGTGTTTATGAGTGTAGGAATGCCTCTACGTCCTGTTCTAATATGTGTCATCTGCAGGTATTTTTAAATTACTCTTATTAATACGTATTTCCCCAGATGTATTACAAGAAGGCATGTGGGGCCAGGCCGACTTTTCTCCAAGTTTAATTCCAAAGTCATTAAGTGTCTTGAGTTGTCACCTTATAAGGCAAGAGTCTATAAGACCAAGCTTGCAATTCCTTCTTTATAAAAGCTCTTAAAACCTGTTCCTTCTTTTCACTCCCTGCCCTGCTAATGGCATATTGGTCTGGACCCGTGTCACTCTCTGCTCAGGGGACTGACATAGTCCTCGGTCACACCTGCCTGTAGCAGATCCTGCCAGGAGCTGGTCCGTACCTTTCTCCCTCACCTGTTCACTGCACACTCTCCATCCCCGCCCCCCACCGCCGCCCTGTGCTAGCGGATGCATGGATGCATCTAGGAGGGTTTCTTCTCCCGAGGCTGCCAGATGACATGTGATTGTCCCTGTGGCAGGCTGAGTGCTGGGGATGTTTAGCCTCTGCCCCCAGGAGCAACCCTCAGCCAATAACTGGTGGGAGCTCATGCGTAAACACCCCAGCTCCTACACCTCTTGGTGGGAAGGAACTACCGAAGTGTTTGTTCTACATTGTCTCCCAGAGTTCCCCAACAAGATTATTCGCAAGTTACCCACAGTGGTAAACAGCTTGACAAGGAATACTTGGTTGGCAGCCTTCTTTTCTTTCTCTCCTAGTCTCTCTTTTTAAAGACTTTATTTATTTATTTGACGTAGAGAGGGAGCGTGCACAAGTAGGGGGAGCACAGAGGGAAAGGGAGAAGCAGGTTCCCCACTGAGCAGGGAGCCCCATGTGGGGCTCGATCCCAGGACCCTGGGATCATGACCTGAACCGAAGGCAGATGCTTAACCGACTGAACCACCCAGGCGCCCCTCTCTCCTAGTCTTTTATGGGTGTCTCCTGGCGTCCCTCCAAAATCAGTTGTTTTCACTTGACTCTGTATGGGGTTGACTTCAGGAGGAACTCCCTCTAAGACACTGTTTGTCATGGTGACCCAGACTAAACTATGTTGGCACACTGTGGTTACATTGAGTTTTCTTAATAAGTTCGAAGAGATTAAAAGAAAAAAAAAACTTCGCAAACATCACCATCTCCACTCAGAAATTACTCCACTCAGAAATCCAATCTATCCCTTGGATAGAGTACAAATGGTCTTTAGTCTATGGCCTGGGACTCTGTAACACAGCCTTTTTTTACCTGCTGTGGTTCTGTTTCCTGTAACTCCCACTCAGAATGGAGATTCCAACTGTTTGATCTAGGCTCCCATTCCCAGGGGACCCAATGTTCATCCTGACCCCCAGGCATTTGCTGTCACTATTCCCCCTGCCTGAACCCTCCCCTCCCCCCACCACATGCCCCCATTTCAGGGTATCCAACACTACCAACGATTACAACCATCATCCCCTTTGTGGACCTTTTTGCTAAACACACCATGACTTTGGCACCTTGTCTCTACTTCTTTATTCTGATATATACCCCAGTTTTGCTTATTCCCATCCTGGCCTCCCACCTGCACTGTGAGCCCTGCCTAGGGAAGATAAACCATTTTGCATCTTTCAGACCTAGAATGTGGTCCTGTAAACACTAGATGAAGAGGCATAATTCAGACTCTGGCATTTATTAACTGTGTGATGATGGGAAGTGTGTGTGTATCTCATATGATACATGTGATATATACATATATGATACAAATGACATGTGTCATATGAAATATATATATATATCACCCCTCTGAACTCCTGTTTTTCTGTTTGTTCTATATTTGTGATCTAATGCCTGTCACATATCGTTGTCATGATAATTTGAGTGACCTAATAAATATTAAAAATGCTCTAGGAATTCTCAAGGGGTGTCCAGAAGTTCGTCGGGATTACGTGGTTGGCCAGCAATTCCCCCTGCCACTGTTGAAAGCAGGAATGATTCCGCGGCATTAAGACCAGCAGCTCCCTGAAGATGGAGAATGTGACTATCAGGAAAAATCAGAAAAATATATATCCTTACATTGAGTTTTCTAGAGCCCATTCTTGGACAAGAGAATCAGATGATCATATCTACTTCACATATTCATTAATTCTACAAAGTTTATTGATTTGTTGTAAGTCGGGTCGTTTTTCTCCACTGCTCATAACCCTAAGGTGGTTCCTCTCTTCACACAAAGTGAAACCCTAAGTCCTTACAATGGCCAAAAATCCTTTCACTTCTGCCAAGCACTCCTATTCTCCTTCCGACCTTGACTTCTGCTATGCTTTTCCCTTGGCCCACACCAGCCACACTGGCCTCCTTCCTCTTCCTTGAAGACACTGGTCATGTGTGATGACGGCTTCCGCCTTGGGTCCTTTGTTCTAGTTCTTTCCTCTGCCTGGAAGTCTCCCCTCCCAGAAATGTTTGGCAGACTCCCAAGCCTTCCCTCAAATCTCTCTTCCTCAATGGGACCTACTCTGACCACTCTATTTACTACCTCAATCTGTCCCCCAAAGATGGCCCCCCAGTACTCAGCTCTGTTCTTTTCATGGTGGTACTTGTAACATATCCTACAAGGTACCCAGCTTGGGTGTGTTGCTCTTTGATGTCTGTTGGCAGGGAGTCTTAGTTTTGTTGGCTAATACATCCCTAGTGCCTAGAACAGTGCCTAGGATACAGTAGCCACTGAATAAACCTAGTGGCTGAATTTGTTGCCATGAGTTTTTACTGTGTGCCAGAGAATACGATGACTCTGGTCCCTACACTCGGAAATTGATAGTTGGAATTGTTGGAGCCACAACACTTATTTAGCAAATACTCTGCCAAGCAAATATGGGCTAGACCATCTTCTAAGCCCTGGGGATGTTACAGGAAACAAGACAATTTCCTGGCTCTCATATGGAAAATTCTTCTGAAATGATACAGTGATATTTGAAAGAACAAATATTAATATATGTAAAGTTCTTGGCCACCAAATTTAAATTCTCGATTATTATGTTGGTGTCCCAGTCTTGTAGACAGAGCACCCTGCCTTCTATTTACTAAATCGCAACAAAGATGTATCAAGCAAACCCTGGATCGTATAGCTCCCCAAACTTCTACTTTCAATGGTGGGAGGTATTTTTGTTCAATGGTTTATATTATTTTTTGTCCAAGGAGGTTTTTTTGAGGGCCTATTGCTTTGAGTTGCTAAATACTAGATGATTCATTGAAGACTATGTGGCAGAAATTAATCTTGTCCAAAAAAACCCAAAAAACAAAACCATAAAAAGAGCAAAGAATTAGTCTTTTCAGACCCTAGTGATGATTCTGGTTTTTGTCCTCGTCCTGCCACATGACTGTGGCAGGCAGAGAGTGTACCCCTCCCGTCTCCTGACGAAAAGGAGCCTACTGAGAGCGGTAGGAGGCTTGGCTGGCTGAACGCCTCCAGCTCTCCTACCCCAGGTCCACCGTGGTATACAAACCAAGGCCACCGTCCCCCAGGGCTACTGCCAGCCAGACTCAGAGCCTGGCCCCAGGATGCAAGAGCCACAGTCCCGCCCAACTGGGATTCTTCCAATGGTACTTAACTTTGGGGCTGCCCTCCACCTTGGCTGAGACTTTCTCAGCCTTTCTCGGGCTCCCCTCCCATCAATCCCTCCTTCCCACATTGCAGTTGGTGGTTCTCCCCCTTGCCCTGTTCCCACTTCCCTTTATATTCCCTGCATGACTCTCTTACATGTCTAACTCTGCCTTTGCTTTTGCTTCACAGAAAACACGAGATAACACACATGGTACCAGGACGACTCCAGAAAGCTGGCGATCAGACGGGGTTTGGAGACTGGACTGTTCCCCATGGCTGGCGAGGAGGATCACACCCCAAGTGACATGTGAGCCACACCTAGTCCTTGGCATGAGATGGTCATTCAGTTGCTTAAAAAAACAAACAAAAACTCTCTGATGACCAGGGGGACATTGGGTGGAGTGGACCTGCCAGTACGTTGGTTGAGGCATTTGAAAGTGAAGGGGGTACAATGTATGGAAGGAGAGGGGAGTTGGAGGGTTCCTTGTAGAGGGATAATGAGAAACTGAAAGCAGTTAAGCAGTTAAAGGCTAGTGGGAGAGCCAGAGGCCTCTTTGGTAACTCAAAGAGGTGGTCCATGCCTTCTTAAGAGCTAGCCTGCTCTTGTGCAGGAAGACGCTGAGGACGCCTCTCCCTACAAGACCACACCTGATCCCCTCCCCATTCACTACCCCTTGGATCTGCCTTAGCTGCCCCTCCTGGAAGTTAAATCCCAGGGTAACCGACTGGGGACATGCTGGGCCTGAGGACTGAGAAGAGAGAGTATGCCCCAGAAGACTTACAAGAATTAGGCAGCACATACTGTCAGGAGCCGAGGAGAAACTGGGATTGGATTCTGAGGGCTTGGGGCATAGGGTTGGAAGGTAAAAGTGAACAAGCAGGGAGACATTGACTGGGAGTCACTCTCTCAGGACATGGGATTTAACACCCTGGCAAGGACCCAGGCAATGGGACGAACACATTGCCGTGTGGCTTCCAAAGCCTGGGGAGCAAAGGCGAAATGTCTGAGTTTGCTGTAGCAGATGGTGAAAGAGGATGGGGAGAAAAATAGACGGAGGAAAGGATCAGAAGCGGTTCACGTTTGTTGGAATGAACAGCAATATTCATTTACAGTTCTGTACCAGGGCCATGTTCGCTCGCCCACCTCCTGTCTTAATATAGTCCGAAGAGATCTGGACCATCTGGACAACCTGCAGAACATCACATTGATCCATCACACCAATAAAATAAGTCCATGGCTAGTGTGCTAGAGACCTTGGTAAGGAACGTGTGCTCCAGAAGGTAGAGGACAAGCCCTACAAAGATTCAGGGATGAGCTACTTCAGTAAAGCTTTCAGGAATCTAAAAGCTGGGACTAAAAAGGAGGCACATGTTTTTAAGGTCAGGGATGTGTCGGGAGTTCCGCTCCACAGTAAGGACACATCATTGTACTTTCCTACTACAAAATAGAAAGTACGGTGCCTGATGGGCTTCCTCTGGTTCTGGAAGGCACATATTCCACATGTAGGAACTCTGCTCCAGTGCATACCCCAGAGGACATGGAAAGGTGCCAGCTCTAAGGGGGGCCTGGCTCAGGAAAAAGCTGTTCAGCGTGTCCTGTGTGTAGCAAAAGTGGGTTTCCCACTTAGACCAGATTATTTGACAGACCCTGTGGTGTGAGGGTGTCAGTGGTGAGAAAAAAATGCAGTGCTGAGTTCATGGTAACCCAGTTAGGAAGGTCGCATCACAGGACCTTGGGGTTGTGGCTCAAGGTCATGCCATTGCACATGGCATGCTTGACTCTAGCATATCAATGAGCCTCCCTCCGGATCCACGCGTTAAGAGCCAGTTCTGTCTTGCCTGTCAATTCAAAAAGCCAGATGGGCCCAGCAACGTAAGATAGAAATGATAGATCGGGAGCTGAGCCCAAGTAAGACCGGAGGGCACGAGTTAGCTGCGTGAACAGGGTGCACAGACCCCCATGTCGCCCGCATGATTGTACCAGCCCCCCACCCAGCTCCCCTCCAGGGTCTCATGGTAGGGTGCTGTGAAAACAGCTGACAGGGGAGGAGAACGTGCAAGCAGAGTTCCCAGATGAGTTGGCTCTGTGGGTGGAGACTGAAACTGGGCAGCAGCATTACAGCCTTACACAGGCTGGAAGCTGACAGAGAGGGCAGATCTTTTTAAAGGGTAGGCAGTGCACCCCAACGTCCACTTTATGGGGTAGAAAACTGGCCCAAGATGGGAACATACAGAGATTCCTAGTCATTGGCCGGTGGCCTGACCAGCTGGTCAGAGCCTGGAAGGAAAAGGACGATGGGATATAAGAAGGTGCATGGTGAAAGCATGTGGATGGATGAATGGGTGGGAATGGACACAAAATGCATACATTTCACACACTAATACCATCAAAAGGCATCCACCCTGATCACTGAACAACTAAGTTGACAAAAGGACTCAGCCGGCTGACATGAGTTTTCAGCATGGAGTGCCCTGGAACCAGCATGATGGGTACATGAATGGAGTGGCCATGATGTCAGAGATGGAGGCTGCACACGGCCCAACAGTATCATTTCCACTCACCAACACCAGCCCACCTACGGCTTCCTGGGAATGTAGAACCTGCCAGCAATAGACCAATGCTGAGCCCCTGATGTGACTCTATTTCCCAAAGAGACCAACAAGCCCACTGGCAGTAAATTGGTGGCACTGGGTTCCTTTCCTTCCTAAATGGCCAGCAGATTCACTTCGTAGGAACAGAGTCCTAGTCCAAGTATGGACTGGCCTTTCCTGCCCACAGAGCTTCTGCCAGCATCGCTCTCTAAGAGCTTACAAAGTGCCTGGTCCATAGGAACAGAACCCTACATAACATAGCACATGAACGGGGGATGCACTTCAAGTCAAAGAAGACCTGTGATCCACAAGTCATATTACACACTGTACAAGCCAGAGGCAGTCAGCCTGATAGGGTATTGCAATGGCCTATTGAAGGCACAGCTGAGGCACCACCACAGAGGCCATAATCTACAAACATGGGGGCTCCCCTCCAGAATGCAGAGCCCCTGCAAATCCGAGATCTCTCCGTGGTGCTGTAAGAAGGACGTGGGTCTGGGAATAAGGGGTAGAAGGAAGAATGACCCCACTTACCATTGTTTTCAGTGAAACTCTGCGGGCAGGGGGATTGTGTTTCCTGCCCCCTAAGACTTTGGACTCTGTGGGATTAGAAGCCCTTGTTTCCAGAGGGATTGCATTCTTGCCAGGAGACAGAGCCAGAGTTCCACTGAACTATGGAACTGGACTCCTTGTGTCCAGGATCAATAGTGAGAAGAGGAGTCACTGTCTTGGCTGGGACTACTAATTCGGATCATTAGGTGGAGGTAAGGCGGCTTTTACACACGGGGGCTGGAGGGATCGGTATAGCCCACGTGACTCACTTAGGTGCCTCTCAGCATTCCTCAGCTTCCACTAGAACTGTAAATGGACCTGTGTAACAACCCTCACCTTAAAAAGAAGTCCCTGGGTTTCTGATCCCCTGAGTAAGGGCTAAGGCACGAGTAAGTAACCCACGAAGACCTGGCAAGTTAGTAGCTGAGGGCAAAGTAAAAACAGGATGGATGGTATAGAGGAGATGATGAGTATCTCTTGCAGCCCCAAGGAGATTACACTTCACCTATCATCTGTCTCTTGTAGCTTTCCTCCCCTTGGAGAACAGAGCCATGGGAGTGATGGGGGAGCTGCTCCCCTAACATGGATGGAGAAGCATGTCTGTGCTGTGCAAGGAGTGGACCCTGGCGGCCATGGGAGTGAACTGCTCTAACCTCCTTTCAAGAGAGAACATGCTTCGAGAGGTATGGTGAGCTGACAGCCCCCAGAGGCCACAACTTCAGGCTCTCCCACAGCATTCACACTGGGACCATGCTCTCCCTGGTTGCCCAAACAAGGACTGTGCACAGAGGGGTACTAGAGCTACACATTTCAGTTTCCTTTACTGGACAAGCCTTGCTCTGCAGCCCTGTGAGGGCTCAGACCCTCAGAGCTCCACTACAGTGTGAACATCATCCCACCACATCCTTGGCCTCGCCATCTCTCCCTTTACGGGTGTCAGATCAGCACTGTGGTCTGATGTTCTTCCCGCTTACTGCTTTTCCCTCTCTTCTCATCCCTTGCAGGCCTTTCCACCAAAAATTTCTTGGCCTCCTAATTCTATCTTGGCATCGGCTTCCTGGAGAGTTCACAGTGACACAATGGGTGTAGTCTAGTCGGTTAATTTTTTTTCTGTGTCTCAAAAGGAGGAGGAAATTTGGATAGGTAGAAACAGATCATCACTGTAATTCCTGATGTAAACTTTCTATAGTTGTAAAAAGTTAAATGGAGGGAACAATTTGGAAATGTATAATTATCAATATGCTTGGTTTTAAGACTTTATTGCTCATAAGGCAAGGAAATCAGAGGCTAAAACCAATCACTACTGTCCAAAGGAAATACCTCTTATCAAGCCTTTAAACAAAATTTAAACAAAAACTCAAAAACATGTTAATTGTTCTTATCCAACCAAAACCCAAAACTGGTACATGTTGTTTGTGGAGTTTTGTCTTATAAAACCATAGTGCATTGTAAGTGCTCTCTATATAAATGATCATTTGTGGGCTTTATGTGACATTAATTAACCTTGGTTTTTATTTCTCCATCACATGCGGACATGATCTTTCATTAAAAGTGGTGCTTTATACTACAATCAGATAAACATTCATTTCGGTCATGTTATTTTTCTTCTACCCCTAAGCATGGAATTACAGAAAGTAAATTAGGGCCAAGATCGATTTTGTGTTTATGAGATAGCAACCAGGACATTATGAATGCACAATTAATGTTTAGACTATATCAGTACACTTTGTAGCAAATTTATGGTAGTGAAAAACATAATCCACCCTACTCAGAAGCAGTTCTTTTTTACTAAAAGAAAATGTGTTGGCAACTGCTCCGTTTCCATGGATTTGTGATTCTAATAGGCCCTGAAAATAAAACTCGATCTTTGCCAAAATCTCACTTATGCTTTATATCAATAACTTGCCCTTTATCCCTGCTTACACATTTGGGAAACAGAGAAACAACACCAATTAGTTAAAAAATCCATTAATTAGAACTCTAAAAAAACTGATTTTAGGAAAGGGGAGATGTGTGGGAGCTAACACCTAACACTTTATTTTTATGAAAAAGAGAAAACTGCACAAACTCATGAGGAATTGAAAAAGAAAAAAGCAAACATTTTCCAGAATACATTTGAAAGTATATATTTCAAATTTAAACTGTTTTCAATATAACATAATATTAAATAACTAATGGGCACATCAAGCAGCAAGAAAGATACAGTTATGTCCAAGACATTCTACCTAAAGAAACAAGTGTATTATATATTTGATTCTTTAATTCTGGTGGCAGAAAAGGAGGGACAAGAGGGTTACAGGGCTTAATTCTCAGTTAACTAGAAAATCAAATCAACAACTAGAAATCTATTCTTGAAACAAGTGGCTCTTAATTTTACCCACATGGTAGTTTGGGGGAACTCTCCAAATCCTCAAAGCCCAGGTCCCACTTCAGATTAATTAAATCAGCATTACGGTTTGGTTTGGTTTTGCTTTGTTTTGTTTACAGGCGATTCTGATGTGTGGCCAAGACTGGGATCTGCCACCTTGAATACTACAATTCTTTTAAGCTTTAGCTTACCACAGTTATTTTAAGTTTTAAACCAGATTAGTTTAAATTGCAGATTAAATCCCTACTGTGGGATGGAAGCACATTTGCCAAGGGGCTTTCATTTTCCTTGAGTACTGGAAAAATAATTAAATCCAAATACCATGATTAACATTGTGTGTGATGGGCTTCTGATCCTGAGGGTGGCCATGTAACTCAGTTCCAGGCACTGAAATAGAAGGTAAATCCTGCTGGATCCTTTCTAGGATCAAAGGACCGAGCCCAATTGGGTGGAAAAAGTGAAAAGTGAATTTCATCCCTTTCCCCATTCTCCTAGTCCTAAACTCTGATATGAATCCTGTAACTGAGTACATCTGGCCTCATAAAGCTACAGTGAAATAAGTCAGAGAAAAACTATTACGGTATGCTTTCACTTATATGTGGAATCTAAAAAATTGAAACTCAGAAAGAACAGATTGGTGGTTGCCAGAGTGAGGGGGACAAGGGAGGCTGGGTGAAGGTGATCAACAGGTACAGAGGGGGAAACAGAAAATAAATAAAAACAACAAGTTTCAATGTTCACACATTGAAAGTCAACACACTGAGGCTTGTGGAGCCCAGAAACTGTGAAGGAGCTTTGGTCTTTGACGACAGCATTGTGTCATTGAACTAGGAAACTAACTACCTTTAGAATTTTTGTTGTGCGAAGAATTACTGCTTAAGCCTCTAATAGCTTGAATTTCCATTACTTGCAGCCAAAAGCATTTCCAATGGATACAGCTTGGTTCTCTGTGTCTTTCTCCTCTAAAGCTATGCATCACTCAACATTTATTCCTGGTTAATAACTCTACAGTTACTATCTTTGAGTCGTGCAGCAACCCCAAAAGGTAAGTGCTACTATTGCCATTTTATCTATGCAGAAATTGGTTTTCATACAAATTATCTTGTCCGTGGTCCTACAAACCTTGGATTCTAAGCCAGATTCATTTGATTCCAATGCCAATCGTCTTAATTACAGTGCTCTAAAACCTCTTAGCCGTGTAGAAGTCTAGCTGCTCTGATTAAGTTCTATGCTGTATCATTTAAGGAGAGCAGTTTATGCTTCTAGGAATACACATATTCCTAATGCTCCACATTGAGACCGTTAAGTATTTGAAGAATTAATGGGCTTAACTTGGCTAACTGCAAAATTACAAGATAAGCTTTCTTTGTGACTATTCTGCAAAACCAGGAGACACTTTCAACTCATTCCAACCCAAAACACTCAAGTCGATTTATTTTTTGGTAGCACAAAGGACTTGATAAATAGCATTATTAATAATCATCTAGGGCTTAGGTATGTGATTTTTTTTTCTCTCTCCCTTGTGAAAAGACAAATGAACAGTAGGGTTTACATGGATATGTCTGAGAAGATATGGGGTGCTGGCCTTAAAAAGAAAAATGTATTGTTTCCCTGCTGAGCTGGGAGTCCGCTTGTCCCTCTCCCTCTGCCCCTCCCCCTGCTGTGCTCTCCATTCTCTCAAATAAAATCTTAAAAGGAAGGAAGGAAGGAAGGAAGGAAGGAAGGAAGGTAGGTATCCGTTCCAGGTATTGTGTGGTACGCTGTCTCTCTGCTCTTGAGCACTTACTAGGAAACTGAGGAGTTAGGGAAAGCACTCCAGAGGCAGCCATGTTGCGTTTGGAGTCAGGCTTATTCCAGCAACTCTACTGTGTTTCCCTAAAACGAAGGGAGAAGACCTACTTAAGTGAGCTGAAATGCAAACGTACTCACAACACTTAAGGCAAACAGTAAATACTTAGTAAACATCTATGTGCTGAGTGGAGGGACGGGAGCCTGAGGGGTAACGACGGCCCCCGCCTCAGTCTAGTGAATTACCAGTCTAAAGCCTTAAGGATCGAGCAACAGTGCGGTCTGCAAGGCAGTAAAATCCGATGCTTGACACACCTGAGATCATGTCCCCAATTCCTCAACTTCTCAGGTGGCCAAAAGACATGTTAGTGTCCAAACCCCCAGAACCGGTGAAAGTGACTTGATTCGGGAAAAGATCTGTGCAGCTGTCCTTAAGTAAGGACCTTCAGATGAGGTCATCCTGTATTATCCCAGTGGGCCTTGGGTCCAGGGGCAAGGATCATCACCAAACTGTGTTAGTTTCTTCACCCTGTAAAGTGGGGATAATATCCTAACTGCGGTCTCATTTCCTGGGGTGGGCCAAGGGGGAACTGCAGTCTGGAGAAGCGAGCAGCCCTCAGAAATGACCCTGAGCGCTGCCATTCTCATGCACCGCGCTAAGCCCTTTCTGTGAATGACTTAGCGATCTCTGTTTTACTGATCTGGTAACCAAGGCTCAGCGAAATACAGTCATTTGCCCAAAACCACACAGCTAGCAAGCGGGGTGGGGGGGGGGGGACGACTTCCGAGATTTAATCCTCCACGCTAGACTGCCAGAGAGGATACAAATGAAAGCCCTCCAACAAAGTCAATTACTTCGGCATTAGCTCAGGCGCCACACGACACTACTTCAACAACCCACCACTGGGCGAGATGCGCTTTCCTTCCCCGGCCGGGGAACGACAGGGTTAATGACGTCACCTTCAGGGGCCTGCGATACGCGGTTGCCCGACGGATCCTTTCAAGGGCCAAAACTCGCGTGTGGCGTCTATAGATGAGGTCATTGAAGCGGACCAATAGAAATGCCCAATTTCCGTTTTCCTGGCGAATTCCTATCCTTTAACCCCAGCTCCGCTGCGGAAGAAGGAAAAGGCGGGTCCGGGGGCGGAGCAAGTCGAGGAAGCGGAAGCGGCTCCGCGGAGCGTGTCCCCGCGCCGGCCTCGGCCCCACGCCTGCCTGGGCCCCACGTGCGCGGTGAGTGCGGCGGGCTCGGCGGCCCGGCTCGGCTCCTGGAGGGGTTCGCTCGCCCCCTGCCCGGTGCTGCAGGGGGACGGTCTCTCCGAGGGGCCAGAGCGGGTACAGGTGCTCACGCCTGTCACCTGCTGGACGGTCTTCCGTGGCCTTTCCCGTTCTGGGAGTTTGGGGGTTGACGGGAGCTTGGCGACTCGACTTCCTACGGCTTCGACCTCACAGTCTGGGTTCGGCTGAACTTCTTCGCTTTGTAAAGTCCCGGCCGGTGCTGCCTGCGGTCCGCCTCTCTGTCGTGCGTTTGGCAAACCTCCCCTCCGCCCTCTGCGTGCTGGGTGTCGAGTTTACAACCTGAATGAATGTTCAGTTGCAAGTTTTCCGCGCTGGGAAGGGAACGAGCTGGGGCCCGAGACGAGGATAGCGGAATCTGAAGTGGTCTTCAGGCTGAGACCTAAAACGGGATGAGAGGCAGCTCTGCAGTCTGGAAGCCCAGGGAAGACTACTTTAAGCAGAGGCAGTACCTTGGGCTAAGCTCCTGCGGTGGGAGCTGTGGAAAGGGGACCGTTGGGGGCTAGGAGTACAGATAAAGTTAGAGGGGTGGGGCGGTTCTGTGGGCACCACGATGAGTGGTTGAGATTTTATTTCCATACGGTGGGGAAACAGGCCCGTTTCTGTTCTCATCTGTGGGAAACATTGGAGGCTTCTAAGGAAGGGAGGAACATGATAGACACAGGTTCTATTTTGGAATTGTATATAATTCCGATTACTACTGAGTATATAAGGAAAGTTGATGGTTTGGATTACGGTGGTGGTAGTGCACGTGCAAGTTGGAGAGTTAGTGGTATTTTCAAAGGGGATTCAAAAGAATTTATGGAAGGATTGAACATAGCTGACAAGGGAGAGGAAAATGTCAAGGGTAAATTTTGGGTTTCTCCCTGAGCAGTGGAGTGGATGATGTGCCACTGGCTGAAAAGGGGAAGCATAGGATGGGGTCTGACAGATGAGGATGTAGTTGTTTGAGGCTGTTTTGCAATGAAGATAGAGTTACAGATTTTCATTTTGGACTTATTAAGGGAAAAGTGCGGGTAAGACAGGCAGACAGAGGTGTCAGATAGGCAGTTAGAAATGCAGGAGAAGTTCCTAATGGGAAACAGTTTGGGAGTCCTCATCATAGAAAGCCGTGGGATTGGATCAGATCGCTTAGGGAGAGATGTGGGGAGAGAAGGGAAGACTTGAGAAATGCCACTGTTTAGAGGCTAGATATCGACTGTGTACCTCTTTCATTGTACAGTGCTAATCCTGCTGAGGGGGTGGGATCAGTCACCTGTCCTTCCATGTCCAGGAAATCTCTGCTATTTCATCTCAGAAGGCAAAATTAGGCTGTATGGTTTTGAATACTATATGTGTAATTCAGCAATAACACTGAAGTATGCTGTATTTTAATTTTGTTTACTTGTATTCCACCACTTTGAATTTCTTTTTCATGTATTTTTTTTTTCAAAAACCTAGTAGCTTTCTATCACATAGTGTGTTTTTATGCTGTATATTTCAGGTCCATGGTGTGACGTTCTAAGAAGGCCATCCAGGTGTTCCAAAAAGGATTAAGAAGGAGAATCATTTGGGAAAGAAAGGAGGCATATGGAGGAGAAATAATAAGAAACTGTCATTTAAGCTAGATTTGAAGAATGGGTAGGATTAATATTAATAGAATGGCTTTGAAGTTTGGATCCTGAAAGAGAACAGTGAGGAAGTTTGGCTTCTGTATGTTGTTGTGATAAGGGTATGTTAGCACTAAACTTTGGCTCTGAATGCCAGTACGAGTTTGAAGTGTGAGTCAGTGGGAAACTTTTGAAGGTGCTGGAGCAGGCAGATGGCACGAAATTGGTGACTTTGTGGAGCATTGATCAGGCAGCTGCGTGTGGTCATAGCAGAGGAGATCCACAGCAAAAAACAATCTTAGTAAGAGATACAGCCTGAATGAGGAATAGAGAGAAGGAAAAAAAGAGGAGACAATTGTGAGAGCTACAGGAATGTGATGGTCGGATATGATGGTAGAGTCCCTAAGCAGATATATTTTGTTAAGTGAAAGAAGCAAGACTCAACAGGCCATACACAGTTTGATTTCATTTATATAATGTATTTGAAAAGAGGCGAAACTGGAGGGGTGGAAAACAGATGAGTGACTGCGTAGGAGAGCCAGGACAGGGTGATTGCAAAAGTCCTCCACTGGGGACTTCTTGGAGTTAGGAAACCGTTCTCTAAGGTACTGTGGTAGAGGAGATGTGACTGCATTTGTCAGAATCAACACTATGCCAGAGAGTGAACTTGACTGCAGATGAAAAGAAAGTCAGCCAGCATGTCTGGAGATGGGATGCGGACTGCAAAAAAACCAAATCTAACTGGTACAAACATATAAAATAACTTCACTCAACAGAGTGGTAGGGGGAATTGACCTAAGTAATTTTGAAAAACAGTATTTTGAATTAATACTGTGAGGGAAAAGAAAAAAAGCTGTAACTAAACTCCGGTTGGTAAGTTTGTTTCCCATAGCCCTACAGTTGAGCCTTCTGAATCTGCTACACAAATCCATGGTGGCTCCTGGGAGGCAAGTTTCTCACTGTCAAGACAAGTTACAAGTAAAATAAGAGGGCAAGACTAGAGTGGATTAGAGTTGGATACATTAGGAGAAACTTATGTCATAAAGAAACACGGGGTCCTGTGTCCACATTGGTTAGTGTACAGATGCGTATTACCAGCTCTTTCTGGTGGAAATAGCTAGAAGCAGTGACAGCAAGCACACCTAGCACTCAGATCGTACTCAGACCGTAAAGGGAACCGGGTTTCTTGGAGAAATGGCTGATTTCAGGGCTAGTTGGGGAAAATAGAAGATGAACTTAGAACTAGTGCTAGGAAGTAAGGACAAGGAAAACAGGACGGGTCATGTCACCAAGACACAGAGTGACCTGGGAGACTTCCCACTGGCCAAAACCGGAACAGTTTGAGCACCAAAGTCACTATAGGATTACGTTCTGCACCAAGTAGCAAAATATTTGTGAGACCATACTGATGTAAACAACTGATTGAATAAATAAATGGAGGAGGGACCAACTTTCCCTACAGAAAAATTAAAAATACTAGAGGTAGACATAATGAGAAGAGAAAATCACCATGAAAACACCACAGTAGTTGCTGTAGGCAGGATCCACTGGAGACCACTAAAATCAGAGGGTGACAATTAGGATATTTGCATAATCTCAAAGTGTGTCACCCCAAATATTTATCAGTTGCTCCAGTGATTTTTAACGTACAGATTTTTAATGAAATTCTTTAGGACTCCCTCCACACCCCTCCCCCACCCCCGGAGTTTAATTCCCCTCTCCTGGTGTGGGCTGAACTTGGTGACCTGCTTCTAATAAGTATGGAAAGGGAGAGATGGTAACTTCACAGTAGAAAAATCCGGCAAACACTACCTTATCCAAGGGATTGGAGTTAAGATCACCAGTACGGGCACTTCACGTCTGTGATACTCTTTAGAAATGTCCATCACACCAGTCTGATGGTGAGAAAATCTCAGGCAAACCCCAAATGATTTCTCTGCCAGTTGCGTGACCAGTGCTATTCAAAAGTGTCTCAGTCGTGAGAAAGAAGACCAAGAAACTGTCCCTTGATGACTAAACGCGGTGTATCCTGGAACAGAAAAAGGACTGGCAAAATCCAGAGTTAATGGTACCAACGTATTGCACTAATGTCATCTCTTGGGGGGGGGATGTTAACTTTCGAGGAAGCTGAGAAGGGTGCTGGAGCTTTCCTTCTGTTTCTCTCTCCAAACTCCTCTGTAAAACTAAAATTATTTCAAAATAAACAGTTAAAGAACAAATGTACAGAGAAAATCTGTAAATGATTGCGTTTTTAGATGAAGACAAGCACAGAAGAACTAAGAAACGCAGGTGTAGTTATGATAAAGCTGCCAAGTGATAAAATGACCCTAGTTACCAATGACTGAAGGAAAGGGAGTGATTCCGGGGCCATCCATGGTGAAGAATTACAATGGTGAAGCCTACACTAAGCTGCACTTTCCAGAGAGTTCTTTGGAGTCTTTTTTTTTTTTTTTTTTTAATTTTTATTTATTTATTTGACAGAGATTACAAGTAAGCAGGAGAGGCAGGCAGGGAGAGAGAGGAGGAAGCAGGCTCTCTGTGGAGCAGAGAGCCCGATGTGGGGCTTGATCCCAGGACTCTGGGATCACAACCTGAGCCGAAAGCAGAGGCTTTAACCCACTGAGCCACCCAGGCACCCCAGTTCTTTGGAATCTTACTGGTCCCTTGAGAGGTTTCAAGGAGAAGTGAGTCAGCTAGGGTTGGGAAATCTTGCGTACTTTAGCCTATGCTTACTTAGTTTTCCAGGTATTTGAGTACCAAATGAAAAGAATCTGAAAAACCTTTCTTTAAAAAGCCTAATTATTTTCATTTAATTCACTATTTCTCAAACCTATGCCGTCTTTGAACCCTTCTTTTTTCCTTATACCCACTAATAATCTTGCCAAAATTAGTTGTTGTTGGAAAATTTCCAAGTCTTGGAAAATCTTGAAAAATTCTTGTTTTAGAAATACCCAGTATTATCTAGGAATTTCTCAGGTCTCCTTTAGGGGGTCAACTTTAGAACTTGAGAAATCAGTTGAATGTACAACTTTGGAAGGTAGAGAAATAGCCAGTTGGCATTTGCCCTTGATGTAGTCTCTGCTTTCAGGAGCCTTGGTTAATTAAGGGGTTTTCTGTTGTGTGCCCTGTGAGGTCTCTATACCCAGAAGTGACTTGTTAGATTTCCTCTAAATGAAATATTCCAACTTAATCTTACTTTGGAAGTCACTCAAAATTACTGGTCACCTCTTAAAAAAAAAATAGCCAATTGAACATTAGAAGTTTTTGTTTTAGCTACACTGGGTTACATAGGGGACTTGTAGGCAGTCTTTGATTTTCTTTCATTAACTTGAATATTGGTAAGTGCAGCCTATTTTTTGTTCTGGACTTTTTAGGATGGAAACCAAGAGATCAAATGGTGATATCGTCTGTTTCTCATCACAAAGCTGTCCTAGGTTATAGGAAACACAAACACTGAATCATAGTTAACATAAATAATGGTCTGTTTTTACCCAGAACTGTTGTTTTTTGTTGTCCCCAAATACATCACACACTAGCCAAGGTGTGTGTGTTCTTAGATTTTGTGTTGCTGTCTTTGTTTTTTCATTTTTAAAATCTTCGAAGCATGGATTGTGTAGTTGCTGGACTCATGGGCCCATGGTGGACGCGGGCAGTTTGTCCTGCATCTATGAAGGCCCGGGACTAAGTGTGACCCTGGTTGATGCCACTTCCTGGCTGAGAACACCCCAGTGATCCTTTTGGGGTTTTGTTTTTGTCTTCCAGAACTGCTAT
This sequence comes from Mellivora capensis, assembly GCA_004024625.1. NCBI lineage: Eukaryota > Metazoa > Chordata > Mammalia > Carnivora > Mustelidae > Mellivora > Mellivora capensis. The sequence continues at coordinate 41,807 of PISX010005783.1, read as the reverse complement.
GATGGAAGTTAAAGGGAAAAAAAATGTCACAGGAAAAGGTGCAAAGACATCACAAGAAAAAAACAGAGTTCATAAGAACAGTGGTAAGAGAGCCATACCAAACCATGCTTCCCGTAGGAGGTGGCCCTATAGTTGGAGGGAGCGGGTGGTGGGATGAGGCCTAGAACAGATGCCAGTCTGTTCTCCTGGGTTAGGATTAGGAAAAAGCAGGAGTTACTGTGTCCCAGTTTGCGTGTTCCCCATAAAACTAAGACATTGTAGAAATTGCCGGGAGAATCAGAGGATGTTATAGTCACGGGAGACCCCTCATCTTAGCTGGGAATGCCGCTGCCACATTTTATTAATTTGCTGTGTTCGATAAATTGTGCCTGATTAATGCAGACTGCTGGTAAACCAGCTTTCATCATCAGTGGTTCTAATTGTGCAGTCTTTATTATTCCATCAGGTGTCACTGTTGCAGAGCAGAAAAGTCAGGGACCCTGTAAATGGCCTAAATGATTCCTAAGGCATCTTTGGTTTTTTTCTTGAAACAATCGTAGGGCTTAGCTATTGCAGTTTTCCCCTCATTTGTTAGCTACTTCATTTACAAGCTTGAATTAGCTAATGATTGTTATCAAATAACTGTACTATAGGCTTTGAGGAAATTTTTCCAAAACTAGCAATTCTGAGAAAAATTCAGGTCTCTAATTTGAAATGATATTTAATAAAATAATAACATCTTTAACATTTTTAAAATAACATCTGTAATTTTAATTTGATATGTGATTTAAAATGGCTTTTCTAAGTTTTAGGCGTTCATTTTATTTTTAGATTCATTGTTATTGAATAATTGAAAATTATGTATGAAGACTTGAATAAGAAGTCATTAAAGTAGAATACAAGATACATAAATAATAATTTATCTTATTAAGTGTTGTTAACATGCTTAAAACAGAAATACACCTACCTGACAATAACAGTTAACCATAGCATTATGGATAGTTTTTATTATGCATTTCTCTAGTTTGTTGATTTTCTATAGTGAATCTGTATTATAATTTTATAAATCAGAAATTTATTTGAGAGAGAGAGAGAGAATACCCACATGCAGGTGGTAGGGGAGGGACGAGGGGGTGCAGAGGAAGAGAGAGAGAGAATCTTAAGCAGGCTCCACGCCCAGCACGGAGCTGGACCCGGGGCTCGGTCTCATGACCCTGAGAGTGTGACCTGAGCCAGAATCAAGAGTCAGACATTCAACTCAACTGACTGAGTCACTGAGGTGTCCTTAAATCAGGAATTTTAAATTTTGTTTTTACTTTTTAAAATCCTGTTCTCCATATTTGAGAGTAGGACAAAGTAGGTTTCCCTAAAGAGTGTGTAATTTTGTGTAACAAATACAGCCTAGTGAATAAAAGATCTCAGCGCAGGATCACTGAATGGTGATGATGATGATTGTCCCTAGATTCTGGTTTGTTAAAGACATTTCCAAGGAAAGTTATCAAAGAAGGTGGACCTAAAATCCCATCGAAGAACTTCGAGAAATATGCCATAAAACCTGGGAAAAAAGGTGTCAAGCAGTTCAGAAATAAGCAGCACGGGGATAAAACACCAAAGAACAAGTTCCAGCAGGCAAATAAATTCAACAGGAAGAGAAAATTCCAGACGGACGGTAAAAGTGATGGTAAGCACTGATTCCTTCAACATGGTCTTTGTGGAAGCCTTGCTGTGCCTGAACTGTGTAGGGTGGGGGGATTCTAGAAGTCTGGTAGACACGCCCCATTCTTGTTCCTCGACAGGCAGCATTTGGGGTGGTGAGAATAAGTAAGCCCCAGAAAGCACCTTCCCCGGTCACAATTTTCTTCTGGTGCCTGGAGGACCTTCCTTCCTAGGCCCTTGCTGGACTCTCCGCGCTGTGGAGTTAGCTGAGCTGGAGCAGCTTCGTGCAGTAGAACGTCAGCGAAACATCCCTTTCTGGAGGCCAAATTTTATTGGTCGATTGAATGATTCAATGAACTAATATTTGAGTTTTCTGTGCATTTTGCCAAGAGATGGGAAAGAAAAATTGTCACAACCCGTAGGGGTACAGGTGCCACGTCAGCTGGAGCTCTTGGCATTTTATTTTATTTTATTTTATTTTAAAGATTTTATTTATTTATTTGACAGATCACAAGTAGGCAGAGAGGCAGGCAGAGAGAGAGAGGAGGAAGCAGGCTCCCTGCTGAGCAGAGAGCCCGATGCGGGACTTGATCCCAGAACCCTGGGATTATGACCCAAGCCGAAGGCAGAGGCTTTAACCCACTGAGCCACCCAGGTGCCCCATTGGCACAGCATTTTAAACACACACACACGCACACACACGTTCTCATGTGATGACCTGTCATGAGGTAGCGCCCCGGTTCCTTTTCTGTGGGAGCGATGTTCCTGACATGTCAGGATGGATCTCTGCTTCTATTTTCTCATATTTGCATGTCGGCACTGTGGGGGATTGGATACTGGAGGTCCCTGAAGCTGTCGTGTATACTGCAGCCCGCCATGGCAAATGTCAGGGCGCCCAGAAGCTGGTGGAATTAAGTGAGCTCGGTCAGGGTCAGCCCTTCTGTTCTGTGTGGTACACGATGCCCTGATGCGAACGGGAAATACGCCCTCGGTTCGGGCAGTCTCTGGTTACCACCGGGGAATAGATAAGTAAGAATAATGAAGTACATCGTAGTAAAGCGTATAGCCATTAGAAACTACGTTCTTGAGAAATAATTTAGTTTTGTGGACGAACGCTTACAGTAGAATAATGTTTCAGTGAAGCAGTGAGATCCTGAATTTTTAAAGATTAATATAAAACATACATAGGGAAATGGCAGGAAGAAAATAAAATGTTACTGCTTCTTGTAGGTTTTGAGATGATAGGGGAATTTTGTTTTTTGCATTTCCTAGGTTTGTTTATAATGCATGTTATTTTTCTAATCTGAGGAGGGAGACGTTTAGAAGGCGGTAATTCCCTAAAGGGTTCCTCGAAGGACACTCATAAATAATACCCATTTTATTAAGTTGTTCTTTGTTTGGCCTCAGTGGGTTTTTTGATTCATTTGGTAAGATACTTAGCTTTTGAAGACAAAAAAGCTCTAATGGAAAGATACTGGACTTCCAGAGCGTTACTCTGTAGAAAACTGAGAAATTTGGACTGGGTACTGTCATGAGTAAGAGGCAGCAGAGCATGAAGTTTTGGAGTTGTCTCTGGGTTTCAGCCCTGGTTCCACAATTGAGGACTTGTGTGACCTTGGACAAGGAACAGAAGAAACTTCTTAGTGCCTTTGTGAGAAAGGGTATATTAATAGGGTTGTTGTGAGAATTAAATGAGAGATAACAACACTCAGGGCACTGAAAATTTTCATACATTTTTCCCTGTTTTAGTTTGGACTGATTTTTGTTTACATTAAGAACTGATTTTGTTTACGGTAAGAACTGATTTTGTTTACGGTAAGAACTGATTATACGTAAAGTCTGAGGACTGTAATGTTTTACAGTAGAATTTTTATTTCACAATTGAAAAGGAAATGTTAAATTTTTCAGTTGCTTTTACAATCCTTTTTTTTTTAAGATTTTATTTATTATTTGATAGACAGAGATTACAAGTAGTCAGAGAGGCAGGCAGAGAGGAGGAAGCAGGCTCCCCGCTGAGCAGAGAGCTCGATGCGGGGCTCGATCCCAGGACCCGGAGATCTTGACCTGAGCCAAAGGCAGAGGCTTTAACGCACTGAGCCACCAAGGTGCACTCTGTTAAGAGTTGATATGTAGCTGTTGAATGAATGAGTGGTTGTTTTCAACCAAACTTAGAATGTATAAACTGCTCAGAAAGTGAAATAAAAGTCTGAGTTTATAGGGAATGATATTTTTACAGCGAATGTTGGTCGAATGTTGGGCGAATGATAAGTGATTGCCCTGTGTACCTCATTCGTACTGGTTTGTGGTGTTCAGAATGTTAAATGTAATTTCTATAATGACCAGAATAATTTCTCTAATGACTAGAATCAGCGGCCAAGAAACCTAAATGGGACGACTTCAAAAAGCAGAAGAAAGAACTAAAGCAAAGCAGGCAACTCAGTGACAAAACCAACTATGACCTTGTTGTTCGGGCGAAACAGATTTGGGAGATCTTACGAAGGTAATGCTACCTCGTGGCATCAGTATTAGTCCTTGGAGAGCACGGAGGGGTGCCGGTGCCCCTCATAGGTAGTGACCCGTCCTACCCGGACCTGCACAGCGCTGGCGTTACTCAGGGAGCCCATTAGTGTGGGACGGCCGCTCGTGGCCGGAGCGTGCGGAATGATGTCGATGGGGTCAGACATGCTTATGGAAATGGGTGAGAATTAAAATGGATTGCAAATGCTTTCTGACAGAGTTCTGAGAAAAAGGAGGATAGTTTCTTATCTGCTCAGTTTTGAGATACTTAAGTATTTGGTATCGTGGCCATGTTTTATTATTTTCCTTACTTCCGAGGTTCTGGCTGCAAAGATTTAAATTGATGCATAAAATTACGTCTTGTGAGATGAGTTCTTGTCTTTGAGAAAATTGCTTTCCTCTGGCTGCTCTGGAATAGTAATTTTAATGTCAGAGGTTTGCTGCCTCCAAAGAGAAAATCACACCGACCTGGCTGAACGTACGCGGGTAGGGTTTTTAGTTTCTCCTGTTTAAAATAATGTCTTTACTTGAGCTCTGTTTCCCCCTTTATTCTCATTTATAGAAAAGACTGTGACAAAGAAAAGAGAGTGAAATTGATGAGTGATTTGCAGAAGTTGATTCAAGGGAAAATTAAAACTGTAAGTAGGGCAGGCACAGTTGCTTGTGTTAACCATTGAAAGCGGCTCACTGTCGGGAAGGGCTGGGGGACCATTCATGATCCGCGAGGTTGTTTTAAATGTATTTGGCCACAGATTTCAAGAAGCTGTTACAATATTGACTAAATGAAAAATTTGATAGTTGGGACCTTGCTGCTGGGAAATTAGTAAAATATCAAGTTTTTGGCTGTGTCATTTTTTTCAAAAATTTACTTATGGTAAATCAGTGTTCGTTAAAGTTGCCTTGAGGAATGTATTAGTTAGTCTTTCTCTGAACTCCGTATGCTTCCATATGTTTTGAGTTGCTGGCTTTTTTGAATACATGATGTTAGCAGATGATGACTTCTTTCCTCATTGTTTTTACAAACATCATACAGAGATCTTTGAAATACAGATTTGGGATCTCTAAACTAATTTTCATTGTTGCTCCTTAATTGTATTTTATAATAAACCTCTGCTGACGCTTGTGTATTTGGGTACTTAGCTGACTGTTCACTTGTGAGACAGACTTAGTAGCTTTGGGGACCCTGGAACGGTAGCCTTTGCCAGACCACATATGTAGCTCTAATCAGATGCTGTTTTGCAGTTTGAAGTCTTGAACTATGCAAGTTCCCAGCAATTGCTTTCTTCTTTATTCAGGAAGAATAAATAGGCTAGAACTTCTCAGGTCCAGCAGTAGTCTGTTATCCTTGATTTATGAGCATTTTACACTCAACTTTCCCGCCTACCCTTCGGTTAATACTGCATGGCCCTGGGTGTGAACGTGGTGTTCAGATCCTCACTCTGCAGCTTAAAAGGTGTGTGCTTTTGAGCAGTGACAACCTCTGTATTGATTACTGTGTGCTAGGGGTTGTGGTAGCCATTGCATACTTTGTCTCCTTTAACTTAATGTCTTTGTCCCTGATGGACATTTGATACATCTGGGATTCAGAGAAGTTAAGTTTCATCCCCAGGGTCACAGGGAGAGTCTGCTCCTTAACTTCTCATAAACTTGCTTTTCTCATCTGTAAAATGGGCATAGCAACAGCACATTCTTTTTTTTTTTTTAAAGATTTTATTTATTTATTTGACAGAGAGGGATCACAAGTAGGCAGAGAGGCAGGCAGAGAGAGAGGAGGAAACAGCCTCCCCACTCAGCAGAGAGCCTGATGCGTAGCTCAGTCCCAGGACCCTGAGATCATGACCCGAGCCGAAGGCAGAGGCTTAACCCACTGAACCACTCAGGCACCCCTCAGCAGCACATTCTTAAGGTTCCTTTGACATCTAAATGAGGAAAATGTACTTGAAGCCTCAATCCTGGTTATATAGTAAGTGATCAGTATGTACAAAAAGCCATCTTTTTAAAAACTTTGTTTTTAGTTTTATCAAACATATCTCTAAACGTCCCTTAAGGAAATTCTTCTGAAATGCATGGTATGTATGGTAGGTGGCAAAACCAAAGAATGTCATTTTGTACAATTGAAACAAGCATTTCGTCTCCCGATTAACCTTGATTTTATCCATGAGGACCCTACCTTTTGACTAGCAAGGAATAGTAAGAGCGGTAGCAGTAAAACATTAATACTGTGATAAAGACACCCATCTTCAGAGAGAATCAGTGTAAAGGCCCACTGGTCTTTCCTGCAGATCGCGTTTGCGCACGATTCCACCCGTGTGATCCAGTGTTACATTCAGTACGGGAGTGAAGAGCAGCGAAAACAGGCTTTTGAAGAACTGAGAGGTATTTCTTTTATGTGGAAGATTAATTGTGATTATTCATAAGAAGTCACTGTTTTTCTCTTGATATACCCAAGACCACCCCGGAAAATAATTCTTACTGAGGGAAAATCGTGTGTTCTCTGTAGGACCTTTTTTTGTTTTATTTGTTCATTGCGTGGGACAAGTTAGGAGAGTTGTCTCTGTTCCCAGAATTGTGCATTTACATAATTCTTTGCTTCTGGGGGACTGTAGTGAGGCTAGCAAATCGTTGTAAATGTATTTTGTTTTTCAGATGATTTGGTCCAGTTAAGTAAAGCTAAATATTCCAGAAATATTGTGAAGAAATTCCTCATGTATGGGTGAGTTGTTTTATTTATAAAATATATTGTCATTAGTTTTTTAAAGGTGGGGATACCAGTTGTGCATGTGGTCTGGGATCCTAATAATGGCCCTAGGCAGATGCTTGTAATGTTTCTGGGGCGCGTGGTCTTAAAGGCAATTATTGAAGTAGTGTGAACAATGGCCTTGCCTTCAGCACTCTTGTGAGTGTATTTTGATGCCCTGGAAGAGGAGATGACCAGTATTTAGGAGGTGGAGGGCTGGGAGGGGGAAGGGGAGGAGAATCAGTGGGGTTAGGGTTAAAAAATATCAAGACAGGGGCACCTGGGTGGCTCAGTGGGTTAAGCCTCTGCCTTCGGCTCAGGTCACGATCTCAGGGTCCTGGGATCGAGCCCCGCATCGGGCTCTCTGCTCAGCGGGGAACCTGCTTCCCCCTTTCTCTCTGCCTGCCTCTCTGCCTGCTTGTGATCTCTGTCTGTCAAATAAATAAATAAATCTTTAAAAAAAAAATATCAAGACAGAAGGGTTTCCTAAATGAGCAGGAATTACTACTTGTCCTGACTTCTTTTTTTTGAGCATAAGGTGCCATCATGTGCTCGCCAACAGTGAACAAAATTTCCAAGTATATCCGGCTGTAATTGAACAGTTTACTACAGGGAAGGGACGCCGGGCACCTACTGTGTGCCAGTCCCAGTGCCCTGTGCACCTGAGGTCACTCGGCCCTCGCCTCAGCCGCATTCTTTGTGTTCGGTGACCGAAGAAGCCGCATCACAGAGAATTCCAGTAACTTGCTTAGGATCCCTCAGCTGCCCGGCAGAGTCGGGTCTCAGACGTCAGTAGCCGGCCGGCTGCCGCGGAAGCTGGCAAGCTGGAGGTGGCCTTCTCCCTTGTGTTTCTCTGGGGCCCACTGCCCGGCATTTTGATGGGTTGGGCTCCGGGCAGTTAGGTTTTGTTGCCGCCCGGCTTTCTTCTCCTGTCACTGAGCTTTTCCCACCATCGCATTGGGCTTAGGAGTAAGCCACAGATCGCAGTGATCATGAGCAGTTTTAAAGGCCACGTGAGAAAGATGCTGCGGCACGCGGAGGCGTCCGCCATCGTGGAGTACGCCTACAACGACAAGGCCATCTTGGAGCAGAGGAACATGCTGGCCGAGGAGCTCTACGGCAACACGTTCCAGCTTTACAAGGTGACATCCTGAGACGTTCTGTGAGCGCTCGCTCTTTCTCCGTGTGCTGTGCCTTACTCCGCAGTGCCCCGTTCTCAGAAAGTAGTTTTTAGCTTTGGCCCGTTAAGACACTGCCTCCCGCCCTTTGTTCTCTTAGACGGTGTTGTCCCTGGTGTGATGAGCCAAGTGATCAGACAGATTTCTCTTCCCCCCCCGGAGCACTATCTCTAAATCCCCTTTAAATTAAACTACATTATTACTCCCTCCCAAGTGCTCTGTGTAGTGCTTCGGTACATCCGTTTTCTGACGGACTGAGGGGGATGACTCTTAATAGGTAGCAAAGCTTTGTACCCACCCCCAGCTCTGGCCTCCCCATCGCTGCCTTCCCTGTGTCTTCATGGCGTGGACTGTCCTTCTCTAGGTTGTATCCAGGGAGGAAAGGGAGCAGAGAGAACCAGCCTTGGGTATCGTTTAGGGATTGAATCAGAAAGAGGCTCGGAAGAGGACTAGGATGGTTAAAGGGTCTGTTTCAGACTCTGCGACATAAACACACCCATCTGTCTCCAGGGATACGGATTATTTCCTGGCTTGCCTCCCCTAGTCAGGTTCAGCTCCTGGTTTGAGCTGAGTGCTTTACTGCTTTTGTGACTGTCACAGTAGGAATAGCCACCTAATTACAAAGCGTATAGTGGCAGGAATTGGTGAGCTGACTACTTGATCTTATGGTTAGGCACGTGCTAGCACCTGTCGACTGGTCGACTGGTCGAATTGGTCAGCTGTTTGGGCTGGCTCTTTAAATACATTAATGGGTGTGTAGAGTAAAAATCAGATAATCGACTTACTCCTTGAGTGTATCTACAGCAGGGCTTTCATTATATAAGTAGGGGAAATCTGAAATTTATATTAAGTTTATTTGAAATAATTATGTCGAAGAAACTAGGTTAAACTTAGAGGGGTTTGATTTTTCTCATTGTAGTCAGCAGATCATCCAACCCTGGACAAAGTATTAGAGGTACAGCCAGAAAAGCTGCAGCTCATCATGGATGAAATGAAGCAGATTCTAACTCCAATGGCCCAAAAGTAAGAAAGCTGGTTTTGTCTTTTCTTAGCATTTGAAAGAAGAAAATGTTACATAACCCTCGCATAGAAAAGGTAGATGGTTTCCCAAATAGATTGTGCTACTTACATTGGATCCTGAAGCTTAGATGCTCAGGTGTGTGGCCTTCTTTGCATTTGCACCGTAGTGGAGTGATTAAGGTGTAGCCTTTGGGACCCAAACTGCCCAGGTGGGAATCCTGGTGCCCCCCTCACTTACCAGCTCTGTGACAGCCGGGCAACGTAACCTCAGCTTCCACATCTATAAGATTGGGATAATAGTAGTACATGTTCCATGGAAGTTTATAAAGATTAAAAGGGTTAATGTTTCCAAAACACTCAGAAACAGTGCTCTGCCCATAAAGGCAACCGGTGTCTGCTGGCTCCTGGGATCGTCTGTGTCAGCCTGACACCTTTGTGCCGTGATGGTCCGCCTCCCCTGTACGTCTGCATCCCGCAAGCGCCACACGGGGAAGCTTGCATCAGTTCGGGCTTGTTGCAGTTGCTGGTGCTGTTTCGTTCTGTTCATGTTTTAATTGGGCTAAAATTATTTTATGAAGCTAAGCATTGTGAAGGGTGCTTGACAGAAAGAAAAGAACCGTAAACAAGCCGGTGCACATAGGGATTTCTAATCACATGTCCGTTGTTGGGTAAAAGCATAGACGTCCTTACTGAAGATGGTAGAGTATACTTGGAATGATGATAAGTCTTGGCCGACTAGATACTAGAAATTTGTATGCTGGTTTTGATTGTAGAGGCTACTAAAAGACTTAAGTCTGGAAGGTGGTTTTTTCCCTTAGTTCCTAGTATGTTGCTGAAGGATGTATTCTGTCTTATGACGTTACATTTGCTAAACCATTTCATTGGCTTTGATTATTTCAGGACAACTGAGGCTGCCTCAGTCTCTGTTACTGTATGTAGTGCTAGATCTGACACAGTCTGTCTTCCCTTTTTTCTCTTTTCAGGGAAGCTGTGATTAAGCACTCATTGGTGCACAAAGTATTCCTGGACTTTTTCACCTATGCGCCCCCCAAGCTAAGATCAGTAAGTTCTTGATGTTGGTTTTTAAAGCAAACATAGAGGAAGAGCCATGTTAAAATGTAAAACACTGCTTTGAAAATTTTGGAAATTTTAAATAGTTGTTTACTTATTTATTTGGGAGAGACAGAGGGAGAGTACCTTAAGCAGGTTCCACGCCCAGCATGGAACCCAGTGCGGACTCGATCTCATGACCCCGGAATCATGACCTGAGTCAAGATCAAGAGTCAGATGCTTGGCCGGCTGAGCCACCCAGGCACCCGTTTCCTTCCAAAAGACACTAAATGTCTTTTGAACAAACCTACTAATTCCATTTAGATATTTGCCAGAAGACAGTAGAATTGACCATAATTTTATCAATCTTGGTGGATTTTTATATTTTAATTATTAGCCAGAAACTGTCCTCCAGCTAACCATACTGAAAATTAACTCACAAATAGATGTTCGGCATTCCAGGGGTTTGAAATTCCCCCGTGCTGATAAAAAGCCATGTCAGCGTTAAAAGGCTAGGGGAGGACACTTCTGTAAAACTAAATGGACCATGAACACCTGGACCTTATCCGCTGGAGGGATAAGGAACACAGAGTGAAGATAATTTGTACTGCCCTTCAAGTCATTGGTGGGAATACAAATGAGAATTCATCATTTAGTCCCCTGAGCTTCGCTGGCCTCATCAAACCGAACTCATTGCCTGTTTGCCCTCATTTCAGTAGTAAGGGGTAAGTGACATAATGACCCTGGCTTCTTGTTAACAAATATGCCAGATTAAACATTCGTAGGAATGTTGACCCTCTCAAAATTGACATAGGGAAGGGGCGCCTGGGTGACTCATTGGGTTAAGCCTCTGCTTTCAGCTCAGGTCGTGATCCCAGGGTCCTGGGATTGAGCCCCACATCGGGCTCTCTGCTCAGCAGGGAGCCTGCTTCCTCCTCTCTCTCTGGCTGCCTCTCTGCCTACTTGTGATCTCTGTCTGTCAAATAAATAAGTAAAATCTTAAAAAACAAAAAAAAACAAAAAAAAAACCTGACTCGAGAAAAGACCTTCCCAGGAGTAGCTGCTCACCTAAGCGTGTAGTCCATTGAACATAGCAGCTGCTGCTTCTCTTTTGGGGATTTCTCTCTCTTTTCTGCAGAGCACAGTTTCTGACAGGTCTGGATTTATTAAGGCAGGACTGTATTTTGGGAAGTGAGAATATGAGCACTTGGGTATATTCAGTGGTAGAAAATATTTTTTTTAGTGTTGAATGTATTAATAACACAAAAGTCATTGGAGACTTAGTGTGAATATACATTAATGAGACAAATCTTTCCTGGCCCTGGGGCATTCACTCTCTAGCTGGGTGGCTTTGAATAGATTCGTAAGTTTAGATCCGTAAGGTGAGAGCTGTGTTTTGGAGACCCATCCTGGGAAAGAATAACAATAGTTAAAGATGGAATCACTTGTTCCTTATTGATGAAGCTAGGCACCCACCTTTCTTTTTCATGGTCTGAGACTTTGTTTTTATTTTATTGTTTTGAGATAAATTTTTAAATTGGGAACAGACTCAAGTGGAGTCCTGCAGCTTTTAGCTGTCAGAACTCATGTACTTCTGAAGCCAGACTCCCCAGATATAATTACGAAATTATGTACATTGACAATGAAGAAGGAAGTTTATAAATAAACTAAACTACCTTGTAAGAAATTAATGACTGGGTTTTTACTAAGGGGTTGTTGATAAATGAGGACCTAGTCTCATAGATTCATTTTTCTTAGGGAACTATTAAGTGTTTTTATGGTGAATTGTTAAAGTGATTTCTAGAAATAATCCAATGATAAGCTGAAAAAGAGAAACTTTTTTCAAAGTTAGTGTTTGGTTTTTTGTTCATTATATACACTATTAGGAAAGATCATTTTATTTATTTTATCTGGTTTTATTGTTAAAAACTCCCTTCTTACCACAGTCACTTCCTAGATTTCTTTTTCTTGAAAAATCTTTTGGAATATACTACACATCTATATACCTTTTTGAATAGGTATTGGCAAAACTCCTCAGATATCTTAGTAGAAATTGCTACCACTACTTGCTGCTGTTGATGGGGAAAAAAATGTTTAGACAAAGTTGTTTCTGCATGCTTCTGTACAAAATGAAAAATTAAATTGTTAACTCCCTGTACTCTCTTTCATCCTCCGTGCATAACTGCCCCTCAGTAGACAGATTTTAAAAAGGCAGGAAGAATAAAATAAAGCCCCGGTGGCATTTGTCCCGCAGGAAATGATCGAAGCCATCCGCGAAGCCGTGATCTACCTGGCGCACACACACGATGGCGCTAGAGTGGCCATGCACTGCCTGTGGCATGGCACACCCAAGGTGAGTGGTCCCAGAGGTCTGTCCTCTTCCACAGGCTTTGCCCTAATGTGTGCAAGCAGCATTGTCCTTGTGTAGTTGCACCTTGGGGCCTCCCAGAATGGGATTTTCTTAAGGCCTGGTGTTTCTCCGTTGGAATTTTCATTTAAGTATGAAAAGCTGGAGTTGTCTTTATTTGGGAAGGGACCCGTGGAGCAAGTCAACACAATGTTTATGCCAGGCTTACCTTTATAGAAGTTTTGGTACCTCTCCGGTCCTTTGATTCCTCATTTAATGATCTTCATGGGGGCGGGAGAGGCAGGAGGTCCTAATGAGCAGCTAGGTTGGCTCATGTGGGTGTTCAGTGCTTGGAGGGAAAAGGTAAAGATCCATGTTAAATACAGAAGTTTCACAGAGGTGATCTGCACTTCCTTGATCGTATAGTTTTGCCTTTAAAAGAGTTGTACTTTGCCCACTTTTTAAATGAATACAGATTTAAGTTCTATTCAGCAAGTAAGTATCGAATACTGTCAACACTGTGCTCTGAGGCATTTGTAGGAGTTCGGACGCTGAATGAGTTCCCTCCATTCTCACTGTTTTAAAAGAAGGTAGTTTCACACTAAGTTTGTCTTATAGCTAATAATTCTGTGCTTCTGTATTTTGGTCTCAGTGCATTGTCACGAACAGGTCTAAGGTTGTAATAGTTCTGCAAGAACTTAAAGCATATTGCCCTTTTTTTTTGGTCTGACTCATAACTGTTTTCAGTAGTGAGGAATATGCCAGACTGGCGGGAATTTTAGTATTATATAAAATTTTTGGCTGTAATTTTTAAGCTATCATTGAGAGCTATAACAAAAGTTAATTCTTCTTTTTTAAGGACAGGAAAGTGATTGTGAAAACAATGAAGACTTATATTGAAAAGGTGGCCAATGTAAGTATAATAAAACCACAGTTTATTAAGTTTTTGTTTGGTTTTGGCTTCTCTTTAATTTTTTTTTTTTTAAGATTTTATTTATTTATTTGACAGAGATCACAAGTAGACAGAGAGAGAGGAAGGGAAGCAGGCCTTCTGCTAAGCAGAGAGCCTGAGGTGGGGGGGCTCCATCCCAGGATCCTGAGATCATGACCTGAGCTGAAGGCAGAGGCCCAACCCACTGAGCCACCCAGGCGCCCCTCTTTAAGTTTTTTTTTTTTCTTTTGTTTTAAAATTTTGTTTTATAAGTTATTTTTAATAATAAAATGAAATCACGTCTATTGTAGAAAATTTGAAAACTGCAGAAAATTGCCAAGAAGAAAATTGTTCCTTGTTTTATTACTTTTTCTATGCATATGTTTGTATTTTAATGACACTAAATTTACACTAAATAAGATTTCTCCTTTTTTCATTTAACATCCTCTTGTGACAGTTTTCCATTTTTAGTAGGTATTTTTTGAAGGTCTGGTATTTACTTCTTTAATGAATTTGTCCAATTATGTTATTAAACATGGAAATTACTGCCTAGAATAAATTTGTAAAGTCAGCAGAGAAAATTCTAGTTAAGTTTTATAGTTCTTTGGGATCCTTTGGAGATGCTGTAACAGCTCTCCAGGTGAAATGATAGAGGATACCAAAAGATTTTTCTGAGGAATTAGCTGCCTCAAAAAAAAGTATTTGTGTGTATTTAAATACTAAGTGGTTTTCTATAGTATTTCTCGAATATATGTAATAGTAAGCACTTTTTTATTTTTGAGTTACTTTAAACTTCTAATTTACTGGGGAACTAAAATTGGTTGATAACAACTATTTCCCCTGAAAAGTCCAATGAGAGCTGCTAGCATCTGGGGAGCACTTGATTTGGCCAGCGCTGCTGCACACACGTAAGTTGGTGCGTGTGACCCCATACATACCTGTCATCTTCTGTCGGGCTGGAGACTAGCGAGAGCACAGAAGGCCATGTGGAAGGCAGCTCACTTTTCTATAATGAAATAAAAGAAGAGATTGTTTATGGAGTGGTTTCTAGAGTATGGCAAGATTTTATTGTCATTATTCACCATTAAGTAAATCTTCTATATAACATTTTAATTTGAATATTTTAGATTAGAAATAAATAAAAATAGAATATTAATAGAAAATTCTGGAAAGCATTAATAGTAAAAGACATCATTAAATAATAAAATTAGGTTGTTTTAATTTTACAGTTTAGTTGTATAAACAGTTTTTGTTTTTATTTTTTTGTCTTTGAGAACCTAATCCCAGCCAGGCACCACGAGGAGGAGAGATTAACAGTGCAGTGCCTTTTGCATCTCAAGGAGTTGCCTCTAAAGAGGGGAGAGAAACTAGTAACAGCCCATGGGTTCGATTTATGGTTATTTAGAAGCATTTACATTTCCAAATATTGGGGATTCTTGACATACTTTATTATTTTGATCCTTTTAAAATATTAAAGACTGATTTTGTGGCCCAACATACGATCTATCTCAGTGTCTTGAGAAGAACTTATTTTGTGGGGTTAGTTGGTGTGGTTCTCTGCAAATGTCAACTAAATCAACGTGGTTGATAAGTGTTGTTCAAAGCATCGGTGTTTTTACTGATTTCTTCACTGGCTAGGTCTCTCAGTTGCTGAAAAATATTAAAAGCTCCAACTGAAATTGTAGGATTGTCTTTTTCTCACTTAAATTTTGTCCCAGCTGCTCTTGTTTTCACCCAGAGGTTTGTTTAATGTTTGGGCATGTTTCTGCATGTGGGACTTTCAGAGACCAGTGCTTATGTACCCTCTGCATATTGTTCTCTACTTCCTGTTCTCCACTTAGTCCACCTCCGGGGTCATTTTATTTCAATATATATACATTTTATCCACCTCATTCTTTTTAATGACCTGATAATGTTTTATTATATGACTTACATAATTCACTTAACCAGTCCCTACTGTTGGGCACTTGAGTAGTTTCTAGTTTTTTGTTATTTCGAATAGTACTCAGGTACTCTTTTGTGCATTTGTGGAAGCACGTGTGTAAGCTAAATCCCTAGAAATGGGATTGTTAGAGCAGAAAATACACGCACTTTAAATTTTTATAAATGTCATCAGTTGCTCCTTAAAGAAGTTGAAGCATTGTACATTCTCCCCAACGACAAAGAAATGTGCCTGCTTTTTCCCAGACCTTTGCCAAGTTAGTGTATTAGCAGGGGTTTTCCCTTTTGCAGAGATGATAGGTGGAAAATGGTATTTCATTGCTTTAATTATTGTCCTTAAAATAAGTATTATTTCATCTGCTTTTTTTTTTTAAGATTTTATTTATTTGACAGAGAGATCACAAGTAGGCAGAGAGGCAAGCAGAGGGGGTGGGGGAAGCAGACTCCCTGCTGAGCAGAAACCCTGATGCGCAGGGCTCGATCCCAGAACCCTGGGATCATGACCTGAGCCGAAGGCAGACGCTTAACCCACTGAGCCACCCAGGTGCCCCTATTTCATATGCTTAAAGCCACTTGTCCCTTTTTTTCTGCGAACTGACTCTTTGGATTCTTTGCCTATTTTTAGTAGACGGTTGGTCTTTATATGGTAAAAATGTTAGACCTTTGTTATTTTTTTCTATTTTGTTTCTAATTGAAACATTATTACTTGCCATGTTCTTTAGACCTGGCTCTAAATGAGTGTTACCAGAAGTCAGACAACCTTCTCAAGGTTGAAGATGGCTATCCTTATTTAGGATACAAAAAGAATATGCTACAAGCTCTGAAAACACTTTTTTTTCCTCTTTTGTCATGAGGTAGAAGTTCTTGGATTTTAGGAACAATGTCAGCATCACAGAAGTAATTCTGTTATTTCAGGAGATGACCATTGTGAAAGTCACAACATATATTTTTTAATCTTGTGCTGCTATACTTTTTAGTATATGTGCTGCCGAAGTGAGCACGTGCTGCTCTACTTTTTAAAAGCAGTTACTTTTATTCTCATAGGGTCTAAGTATATTCTTTAAGTTTACTATTTAGTATTTCTCTTCCGATTATATAGGATTATTTTAGAGAAATTAGGTAGTATACAAAAGAAAATGAAAAATCATTTATAATCCTTTAACCCAGCAGGGACGATTACATTACAGTGTTTTTCTTTCCCTGATTTTCTTTGTACACATATTATGTATATTTTTTATCATATATGATTATATCTGAGTTTATTTGCTTTTATTTTTCATGATTAGAATACTGATACATATATATATCTATATATAGGTATATACATACATACATACACACATACATATATTTAGTTTTACATTCTTGGGTGTTGGTTCCCCCCGCCCCCAACTTACACTTGCATTTTTAGTGTAATTTTCAAGTAGTTATTTATTAACAGGATACCTGTTTTTGAGAGGTGTTATATCCTGGTTAGTTAAGAAAAATGAGACTCGGCTACTTGTTGATATTGAAGAATGTGCTTTTATTTTTCTTTTTTAAAAAAATCAACCTAGAATATAATTAACTAGGTCCTGATAAGAGAGGAAGTTTCTTTGAATGGCTTTCATCTGCCTTTGTGTTATATTAGACAGTTGTCAGGCTGGTAACCTTATAAAGTGCCTCCATGGGGAGAAGGAAAGGGAGAAGCTGTGCATTCTTCTAACCTTCCCTGGCTTCCGTTTCTTACAGGGCCAGTACTCCCATTTGGTCTTACTGGCGGCATTTGATTGTATCGATGATACTAAGCTTGTGAAGCAGATAATCATATCAGTAAGTAATTCTCATGATCTTGAATATATGTTAAATTGATACGTGGTTTGCAATGATGTCAGTTTGATTTTACACCTGTGTGTGTAAAGATGTTGAAGTGTGCTTTCTACTGGTATTTTGGGATTTTTTGTTTGGGTTTTTTTTTTTTTTTTTTTTTTTTTTTTTTTTTTTTTTTTTTTTTTGTTTTTTTTTTTTTTTTTTTTTTTTTTTTTTTTTTTTTTTCAGTTGTCTCAGTTCTGTTTTGTGGCATTTGCTTTTTTTCCTGTGTAAACCACGATCTTGGAAATTGATATTAATATTATTTTGGATTTGCAAGGGACTGGTTACATTAGGATCACATGGCTTTTTGACCGCATGATTTGCTGAATGAAAAATGAGTCAGCAGTTCTGTATTCAGATGTGATGAGAAGTTCATTGCTGTAGTAGTTCTGCAGTGAATTATTCAGGGCCTCATGGGCGGAGGATGCCCTTTCTCGCCTCCCTTTGGAGAAACTACCTCCGCACAGTTACCTGGTTTATCATTGCCTCCGTGCTGGGTGGGACTGGAGAAGAAAAACCGGCAAAACTCATTCAGTTGTGATACTCCTTAGAGCTTTCATGAAAGCTTTTTCAGAGTCCTATTAAAAATTCTTACTAAAATTAACAGACCAGCTTCCTTTTTTCATTTCAGCAGCTCCTTCTAAGTGTGGTACAGTGACCACAGAGTGGTAATAATTAAATGCAGTTCATTTAACCCTAAGCTGGTCCTCAGAAAAACTGTTGTCCTTTGGTAAAAGCACTTAGAGTAAAATTTACCTCCTTCAATGCTTGCCTCTTTTCCTGACTTCTGAATATGTGATCCTTTCTTCCTTTCCTCTCTTTCTGGTGTGCGGGGAGGCGGGGGGCTTTGTGGTAGAGGTTCCAGGAGTGAGGATCAGCCGTTGCCATGTTGGTAACAGTGACCAAATTTAGAAACATTCTTAAAACCATATGATCTGTACAGATCTGGATTGTAGACCTTTGCTGGATACACACAGATGGGGCCCTTCGGGAAATCTTGGTGACAAAAGCTACTTTCCCACCATGAGCAGGGAGGAGCCGTGTGGATGTGCAGAAAGACTTTACCTGTTGGCACGTGGGGGTGCTGGGGCCTCTCTCTCTGCAGTCCTTCTGGAAGTGCAGAGCTGGCGTAGTGGGAAAACAGGCCGGCGAGGGCAAGGTTAGGTGCCAGCCGAGGGCCCCAGTGTGTGTGAATTTCTCATGCCCTTGCTGTCATGTTCCGACTTTCCCCTTGACTGTTTTAAGATTGCGATGACTTTCTTTGGGATGGGATTGTGGGAAGAAACAAGTTGGCAAGACTTGCATGTCACAGATGGAGTATTTTGGCATGTTCCTTGTGACTGTATTACCCTTTTGACTCCAATCAATAATGATTGTTTTTCATTCTGGTGACAGAGATGTGAGGCCATAAATTGGCAAAATGAATAAAGTTGTTTCATGAAAATGGAAACAGGCTGGGCTATTGAAAGTTGCTTTGTTTAATATTTTCATAACAACTAAAATTTGCATAAGGGTTCCAAATGGGTTTCAGGAGAAACCAGAATTGGCCACCATTGTCTGCTGGATTAGTTTTTTCCAAACTGTCGTTCCTCTTCAAGTTGCCGTTGAAACAGTTTTAATTCCTCGTGCTTATCGGTTTGATTCCCACAACTACTTGAGCTACATTCCTTATGCCTTTCTCATACTTAGGCCAGCTTTCCCTGAGAATGGCCTGATGAACTCTCGCTTCTAACTGACGGAAGGCTCAGCGGGTTCTGGGTATCATTAAACTATATAGCTAGTGATAAAATCCGGGAATGCTAATTGCTCTTGTGTTTTTCCCACTACCACAAAACCTGTTGCAGTATTCAGTGCTTTTTTAAAAAAAATACTCTAGGAAACATAGCGTGGCTAATAAGCATTCTGTTCAGGGTAACCAGGCTTCCTGAAATGTCAGGTCGGAATCACAGGCGGGTCAGCTGAGCCCTCATCTTTTCCCACCCACTTGACTTTCTAGAATAAACATGCTTATAAAATTTGATCCATTTACCCCTTGAATTGTTGGTATGATGCAGCCGCTTTGACTGCAGCATTCCTCCGAAAAGGAGAGAAGTACCCTGACCAGTTGCTGTCTGAAAGGAATAAGTATTGCTGCGTCCCTTTAAAATATTACTATGTTCTAAATATACAGAGACGTACTAATACAGCAAACACCCAGCCTCCCACCATCTGAGAAAGAAGTAAAACTTGACACTTGAAGTTCAAGCCTTCTGTGTACCTGTCCCTGATTGCCTCTCCCCCGCCACACCCACTGTGATAAATTTTGTTATGTATTGTTTGCATACACTCCCTTATCCTTTGGCTGTATGTAGGTGAATATGGCCCTGTTTTGCATGTTTATAGATTCTTTGCAAGCATGTCTTGTATGTTTTCTTCTGCCACTTGCTTTTTTCTTTGGCATTAGGTTGTGAGATTTTGTCGGGCTTGGCAAGTCTTTTTTTTAGTACAAGGCCAGGTTGTAATTATTTTAGGGTTTGTGAGCCATTCTATGATCTCTGTTGCCTGTTCTTGGTTTTTATGTTTTGTTTGTTTTTAGCGACCCTTTAAAATATGAAAACCATTCTTACCTCATAGGATGTGTGAAAACAAGCCGCAGGTTGGATTTGACCTATGAGCCATGGTTTGCCTACCCTGTTCTAAATCACTTTCAGCGCCAAATAGTATTATACTACAAGTATACCATAAATTATTTTTCCCTTTTTCTGTTGATAGAGACTAGGTTGTTTGCAGTTTTTAAAGCATTAAAGTTTTCGTTATTTTTTGCTGTTCAAATTTTATGAGCATTCTTGTATGTCTCCTTGTTTTTCTAAGGCATTTACTTAGCACAGTCGGTGGGCTGCCAGATACACTGCTCATATGTTCATAGAGTCACACGCCGTATTTCCCACCCAGCCACTACAAAACCTGTTGCATCGCGCAGTGCTTTTAAAAATAGCCAAGATGCTTAGTGTTGCAAAGCGTTCGGCTCAGAGTAACTGTGTTTCCTGAAATGTCAGGTTGAAATCATAGCCTAATAAACACTCCGCCTTCTCTCATTTAAGAAGCAGCACCAGTTCTGTCTCTAGATGGTTTTCTGATCTCCCAGCCAGCCCTGGTCTCCCCGTCCTCACAACTCGAGTTTGTCTTTGCCATCTGTTCAGTTAGCAGTTGATGGTGCTCTGCCCCAGGCTCCGGGCAGGAAAAAGGAGGAGGCAGCCAGGTGTGGGGGGTGAGCCGTGGGGGAAGGAGAGGCTGGAGCTTCCTGTCCAGGGTGGTAGCTGCCAGCTTTGGGAATCTGAGCTCCACGGGGATAGATTTTCCTGGTTGTGTTTTTGTTTACTTTTAATTGTGGTAAAACACGCATAATGTAAAATTTATCATCTTAACCTTTCGCCCTTTTTTTGCACTTTTTTTTTTAATTGAAGTTAAGTTGGCATACACTGTGAGTTTCAGGTACACAGCATAGCGATTGGACAATTACATATATTACTGTGTGCTTACCACGATAAGTAGCAGTCCCCATGCATCACCATACAAAGGTATTACAGGATTGCTGACTTCCCTATGCTGTACTTTACAGCCTGTGACTTACTCATTTTGTAACACAAAATAAACATAAAAAATACACTCATAAATACAGAGAACAGACTGGTGGTTGTGGGAGGTGGGGTGCTCGACCTTGGTGAAGGGGATGGAGAGAGAAATTCCCAATATTTTTAGGTTCAGTAGTATTAAGCGTATGCACACTGTTGTGGAACCAATCTCCAGAACTTTTTCTTCTTGCAGAACTGAAATGACACTCATTAAACTCTATCTTCCAGTTGTTTAATCACAAAGAGGTGTACTTCTGGATGGAATCACCGTAGTTTTTAAAAGAAAACACTTAAGGGTCCTTGCCTAGTGATCTTCCTTTTATACCTACCCATCCTTTATCTCTTACCGGTATTTTTCACTTTTATCACATTTCTCATGCCTCTTCCACTAGATTTTGGCTCTGTGAGGTTAAGGCCAGTGTGCATCTCTTTCTGGCCCCGCACGGAGCCCCGCAGAGAGGTGTGTGGACCAGAGGCTCCGTTCTCGGTATGGTGCGCTGCTTTCTGCATGTCCTCCTGCCACCGAAAGTGTGAGACATGCGCTCTGACCCTGCTTCCAGGGTGTACCCTTTATTGGGACCTTTACTTTTCCGTTTTAAAAGAGGCTCGGCAAAACAAGAATGCCTGTGAATCTCATAAGGGTCCAACACAGGGAGGTCAGAACTGGGCAAACATGTCTTCGGAGGGAGGGGTTTTATCCTTCCCACACTCTGCTTCAGTCCGCACGCCTGCTCCAGAGTAAAGCACACAAAGAAGTTACAACAAATGGATCTTGGGATTTTCTCTTAGTTTTATTGAGAAGGATAGTTGAGTCGAAAACCTTTAAAATTGAACCTTCATTGTTGGGGTTCTCTCTGTCTTGAGGATTCATGACCAAATTCATGACCTCAGCAACTTTACTTAGTCTCCCCCAGTTTAAGAGCCTGTAAACTGAGAGGTGTGTTTTATTTTTTTTTTAAGATTTTATTTATTTATTTGACAGACAAAGATCACAAGTAGGCAGAGAGGCAGGCAGAGAGAGAGAGGAAGGGAAGCAGGCTCCCTGCCGAGCAGAGAGCCCGATGTGGGGCTCGATCCCAGGACCCTGGGATCATGACCTGAGCCGAAGGCAGCGGCTTTAACCCACTGAGCCACCCAGGCGCCCCGAGAGGTGTGTTTTTAATATGGACGTAATTACTGTATAGCATTTTTCAGTTTGCAGTGTGAATTTTCTCATTTGCTCTTGGTAATGACCCACAAGTGAGGCAGGTGTATCATTTCCTTGTACAGATGAGGGAGTTGATAAGCAGAGAGGTTAACTGATTTGCCAAAGGCTACACAGCTTGAACCCAAAGATCGAATCCGGCACACACCTGTACCATAGCTACCCCTTACCTGTTTCTACCTCTTCCAGTAGTCAGTAGTGTTTTGGGAGGATCATCTAGAAACTTCTCTCTGCTTTCTCTGTAATCCACGTTAAAGAGAAATGAATTAGTACTCCATAATATAGCCATGCTCGTAGTATTTTATTTTTTTCCAAGATGTATGTTTTTGATGGTAGGAAAGCTTGGATGAGAGTGAGATGAGGAGAATTAAATGGTACCACAGTTTTTTAAAATGGGGAGGGGCAGAGGGAGAGCAGGAATCCCAAGCAGGCTCCACACCCAGCACAGAGCTCCACTAGGAGCCCAACATGGGGCTGGATCCCACGGCCCTGAGATCATGACCTGAGCCAAAATCAAGAGTTGGCTTCACCAGCTGAGCCACGCACGTCCCCTTAATGATACCACCTTTTTTTTTTAAGTTTTTTTATTAAATTTATTTATTTGTCAGAGAGAGAGGGAGAGAAAGAGCGCGAGCACAGGCAGACAGAGCGGCAGGCAGAGGCAGAGGGAGAAGCAGGCTCCCTGCCAAGCAAGGAGCCCAATGTGGGACTCGATCCCAGGACATCGGGATCATGACCTGAGCCAAAGGCAGCCACTTAACCAACTGAGCCACCCAGGCGTCCCATGATACCACATTTTTAAGTAAAGATTTTTTTAGTTTCATATGATGTCAGTTTATAAACATTGCACTCTCTGAAAAACCTTAAATTTAGATTCAGAGTTTCTTAATGACAAACTGAAAGGAAGGAAAAGTTCAGTGAAATTGGGGACTAGTCCTGAGTAGTATTTGTGCTTGGGTTTTGTGTGTTATTTTGGAAGCCCTAGCTTATTGTGTTGAGTGAAGCCCTTTCTTCCCAAACCATGTGCGTTGTACTAGCCCTTAAGTGTAGCCTTTGCAGAGAAAGTTAAGTAGGTTGAGGAATACATTGTTGGGTTCATGCCTCCTCTTTTCCTCTTCACATCAAAGGAAAAACCATTAATTAGAAATAAACTGCAGCCAGTTATAGCTCTTTATTGCATACTCCCCTAGGGTTTGGTTTTGTTGGTTTTATTTTGTTTTTTGATCTTTTTGGTTTTTTTGTTTTTCAAAAAAGCATTTGCTGTGAAGATACTATACCCCAGAGTGGTTTTCTTTAGGACAGTAGAGTTGGTGGGGGCGGGTTAATGATTGTAGAAACTGGCCTAAGCTATGTATCATTTTCACTCTCTTCTTTCAACAAATTAAAGCATCTGTCTTTTATGAGTTGGTTAAGCCTTATATTGGAAAAGCCACTCTAAAGGTAGCCTGTATTTGTGGTACTGAATGCT
This sequence comes from Mellivora capensis, assembly GCA_004024625.1. NCBI lineage: Eukaryota > Metazoa > Chordata > Mammalia > Carnivora > Mustelidae > Mellivora > Mellivora capensis. The sequence continues at coordinate 18,317 of PISX010005783.1, read as the reverse complement.
TCATTATAAAAAATACATATCCTGAGCCCACTCTGGGACATGTTTACCTTGAAATTACAAAGGAGCTCCCTCCCTTTTTTAGGTATGAACATTTTTTTCCATCTTCCTTTTCTGACTGAAATTGTAAGTTTTTTGCTTCCTGGGTGGTTGAAATTCATAATCATTTGGAGGTGGTTAGATCTTTTGCACCTGTTCTCTGCACACCTTTATCTTGTACAAAGAGATCTTCATATGTGACCTTAAACATCTTCAAAAGTAAGAATGCATCAGGGTTTAAAACCATGGAAACCCATGGTCTTGGGTCGGCCACATCCTGGTGAGTGACCTTTACGCATCTACTACAAGTCACTTACCTAAGCCTCGGGCTTCTTCTTAGTAAAATGAAAGTGACTGTAGTCCCTCTGTCCTGGTGTTGGGAAGAGTATTTAGGATCATGGACGTAGTGCTCTCGGCATTGGTCTGGCTCCTCTAAGTGCCTTTCAAGTGTTAGCTGCTCTTAGGAGTTTTAGGAAGCGCAGTATATTTTTGGGTAGGCAATGAGGGAAGGTTGACATTTTTAAAAGAGAACTGTGATGTGTGGATTCTGCAGTTGGATCACCAACCTTGGGATCACAAATTTGGTAGTATTGGGATCTCCTCCATGACCAGCTTCATTTTTAGCTTGGCTCCTTGCATTGAATTTTTAATCTCAAATCTCACTGAAGGTAATGGTTATTTAAGAAAATAGCCCATCTGAGTAGATTATCTCATGGAGAATTCCTTTCCGTGGAGTTGGGGGACCAAGACTAGTCAGAGGCCCGCCACTGACACGCTGTGTCCTCTGGCAAGCCCCTTCTCCCGTCCATGGGTCCCTCACTGGTAAACCTGAAGACCTGTGCGGAGTTGTTTCGGTGGTCCCAGCCAGTTGTGCAGGACCTGCGCTGTGCAAACACGTATGGCTGTGAATACCTGTTAGGCTTGTTGCAAGAATTAGGAATGTTAAAGGGGAAAAAACACGATTTTCTTCTGTTGTGGATTCTCTGTTAAGAATAGAGGAATTTTTAAACCGTAACTTCGCTGTCTGAATACATCAGCACATTGTCACAGGAGCTTAGCCGGGGTGGGGAGGACACTGCCTTTGTTAACTTCAATTCAAACAACTAGAAAAGGAGATTATTGTTCTTGGGAAGTTGATTGGAAATGTCATAGAGTGTTAACTATTTGTAACTGCTCCGTGGACTCTCTCTGCATTCAGTCCCCTTCCCCCTATTTCTGTTTTCAATGCAATCCTTAAACAGCCTTCATTTGCCATGAATAAGCAACTAACTTTAAAAGCCTTTATGCACTTGTTCGATGTAACAGAGTTCCTTTATCTCCCTTCGCATACATCTCAGTGGGGAAATTCTAGTAAGAATGTCCTTCATCGATGCCGAGTCTACATGTAAAGCAGCTGCAGATTAACTGTATCTGCTCGGTGACCCCGGCAAGCCATGTTCCTAGTAAGAGTGGCCTGAGAACTGTTGGTCATAGTGAAGGAAGAGAACGCTTTTAAAGATTATTTTTTTTTAAGTCCTTGAGCTCGGTCAGCCATATAAACGGCTTGTTCAGTAATGCTGGTCACAGTCCAGAAGCCGTTCTGTGTTCTGAGCGTCAGGCTTTGTGCTTTAAGGGTGAAATTTCAAATCAGCTCCACATTTTCTGCAAAGCACGTGGGAGAAAATAGTCACGCATGGCTCCTTCTGTACCCTTCAGATTGCAAGTGTATTTTGTCTTAAGCACATACGTTCATTTTTTGTGTCTACAATTTTCCAGGAAATTATTAGTTCTTTGCCCAACATAGTAAATGACAAATACGGAAGGAAGGTCCTGTTGTATTTACTGAGCCCCAGAGACCCTGCACATACGGTGCGAGAGATCATTGAGGTTCTACAGAAAGGAGACGGCAACGCACACAGGTAAGAAGAGCCGAGTTGCGGGAGCCCTTTGCTCCTCTTCTCTGCTTGCTGCTTAGTTTCGAGGAGCTTGTGTTTCCAGAAACGTGCTCATGCATGCGTACCCTCTATCGTGCTTCTTCTCTAAAACTCAGAAGGTGAGGCCGCCTGGGTGACTCAGTGGGTTAAGCTTCTGCCTTCAGCTCAGGTCATGATCTCAGGGTCCTGGGATCGAGTCCTACATCGGGCTGGCTCTCCGCTCGGCAGGGAGCCTGCTTCCTCCTCTTTCTCTCTCTCTCTCTCTCTCTCTGCCTGCCTCTTTGCCTACTTGTGATCTTTCTCTGTCAAATAAATAAATAAAATCTTTAAAAAAACAAAAAACAAACAAATCCTCAGAAGGTGAATCCCATTTTTAAGCCTGTAGTTTTGACAGATTCTTAAGGTTTTTATCTGGAAAAGGAAATAAAAGAATCATGCCAAAAGAATACCTCTGAGTGCCTGGTACATAGTAGTATAGCTCAGTATATGTGGTGTGGTTTGATTTTGCTCTATTCATTTGTTTAGTTTAAATTATAGCAACGTTTTTAAGGCTTTTTTTTTGACTCCAGTATAGTAACATACAGTGTTGTGTTAGCTTCGAGTGTGTGGTGTCGTGGTTGAACAGGTCTAGGATAATTCAGTGCTCATCTCGTTAAGTGTGCTTTTTAATCCACTTCCCGTTTCACCCATCCCCTCCCCCCTTCTCCTCTGATAACACTATTTTGTTCTCTAGATTTGAGAGTCTGGTTTTCGGTTTGTCTCCTTTTTTTCTATGTTCATTTGGTTTCTTAAATTCTACATGTGAACGAAATCATGCAGAATTTATCTTTCTCTAATTGACTGATTTCACTTAGCCTTCTACCCTGTAGACCCATCCATGTTGTTGCAGATGCCAACCTCTCATCCTTTTTCTGTGCCTGAATAATACCCCGTTATCCACACACCAGCTCTTCTTTATCCAGTCCTCAATCAGTGGGCACTCGGGCTGCCTTCATAATTTGGTTGTCGTAAATAATGCTGCAGGAAGCGTAAGGATGCATGTGTCTTTTCAAATTAGTGTTTTCATATTCTTCGGGTAAATACCAAGTAGTGAAATTACTGGATCATAAGGTATTTCTATTTGTAATTTTTTTTTTTAAGATTTTATTTGTTTGGCTGAGAGAGATCACAAGTAGGCAGAGAGGCAGGCAGAGAGAGAGGGGGGAGCAGGCCCCCTGCTGAGCAGAGAGCCCGACGTGGGGCTTGATCCCAGGACCCTGGAATCATGACCTGAGCCGAAGGCAGAGGCTTTAACCCACTGAGCCACTCAGGTGCCCCATTTGTCATTTTTTGAGGAACATCTGCACTGTTTTTCCAGTGGCTGCCCCAGTCTGCATTCCCACCAACAGTGCACGGGGGCTCCTTTTTCACCACATCCTCACCAGCACTTGTAGTTTCTTGTGTTAATGATCTTGACAGATATGAGGTGGTACCTCATTGTGGTTTTGATTTGCTTTTTCTTGATAATGAGTGATGTTGAGCATCTTTTCTGTTGTGTGTCTGTTGGCCATCTGGATGGCTTCTTTGGAGAAACGTCTGTTCATATCTTCTGTCCATTTGTAATTAGATTCTTTGTTTTTCTGGTGTTGAGTTGTGCAGGTTCTTTATATATTTTGTATACTAACCCATTATCAGATGTGTCACTTGTAAATATCTTCTCTCACTCTGTAGCTTGTCTTTTACTTTTGTTGATTATTTCCTTTGCTGTGGAGAAACTTTTTATTTTCAGTTTATTTTTGCTTTCCTTTCCCTTTCCTCAGGAGACACATCTAGAAAAAAGTTGCTACGGCCGATGTCAGAGAAATTCCTGCCTGTGCTCTCTTCTTGGATTTTTATGATTGCAGGTCTCACATTTAGGTCCTTAATCTGTTTTGAGTTTATTTTTGCATATGGTGAAAGAAAGTGGTTCAACTTCATTCTTTTGCAAAATGTAGCTGTCCAGTTTTCCCAGCAGCTTTGTTGAAAATATTGTCCTTTTCCCATTGCAGAGTCTTGCCTCACAGTCTTTTTTTGAGGATTAATTGACCCTATAATTGTGGGTTTATTTCTGAGCTCTCTGTTCTTTTTCATTGACCCATGTGTCTGTTTTTGTGCCAGTATCTTACTGTTTGGATCACTACAGCTTTGTAGTGTATCTTGAAATCTGGGATTACAGTATAGCCCGTTGTGCTCTTTTTCAAATTTTGCTTTAGCTATTCAGGCTCTTTGGTAATTCCATACAAATTGGAGAATTATTTGTTCAAGTTCTGGGAAAAATGTGGTTGGTATTTTGATAGGGATTGCATTAAGTCTGTAGATTGCTTTGGTAGTATGGACATTTTAACGATATTTATTCTTCCAGTCCACGAGCACAGAATATCTTTCCATTTGTTTGTGTCACCTTCAATTTCTTTCATTAGTGTTTTATAGTTTTCAGAGTACAGGTCTTTTGCTTCCTTATTTAAGTTGATTTCTAGGTATTTTCTTTGGTGCAATTGCAAGTGGAATTGATCTCTTAATTTTTCTTTCCATTACTTCATTATTACTGTGTAGAAATGCAGTGGATTTCTATGTATTGATTTTGTGTCCTGCAGCCTTACTGAATTCATTGATCAGGTCTGGTAGTTTTTTGGTGGAGTCTTCAGGGTTTACTCTATATAGTATCATGTCATCTGCAAATAGCGGAAGTTTTTCTTCTTCCATACTTTTTTGGATTCCTTTTGTTTCATTATGTTGTCTGATTGCAGTGGCTAGCACTTCCAGTGCTCTGTTGAACAAAAGTAGTGAAAGTGGTCGTCCTTGTCTGGTTCCTGATCTTAGGGGATAGCTTGCAGTTTTTCATCATTGAAGATGCTGTCAGCTGTGAGTTTGAATAGATGGGCTTGATTATGTTGGGATATGTTCCCTCTAAACCTGCCTTGTTGAGGGTTTCTGTCACGAATGGATGTTGCACTTTCTCAGATGCTTTTTCTACGTTTATGGAAATGCTCACACGGTTCTTACCCTTCCTCTTGTTGCTCTGATGTATTGTGTTGCTTGATTTGTGAATATTAAACCGCCCTTGCATCCCAAGAATAGATTCCGCTTGATTGTGGTGAATGATTTTCTTTAAATGTATTAATGGGTTTGGTTTGCTGATATTTTGTTGAGGGTTTTTGCATCTGTGTTCATCAGAGATAATGGCCTGTGATTCTTTTTCTTTTTTGTAGTTGCCTTTATATGATTTGGTATCAGGGTTAAGGCTGGCCTTCTAGAATGAGTTTAGAAGCTTTCCTTCTATGTTTTGGAATAGTTTGAAAAGAATAGTTATTAACTCTTCATTAAATGTTTGGTAGAATTCCCTGGTGAAGCCATCTGGTCCTGGGCTTTTGTTTGTTAGAAATTTTTTGATTACTCTTTCAATGTCATTGCTGGTAGTCAGCCTGTTCACGTTTTCTGTTTCTTCTGGATTTAGTTTTGGGAGGTTTTATGTTTCTAGGAATTTATCCATTTCGTACATGTTGTCCAGTTTGTGGGCATTTAATTTTTCATAAGATTCTCTTGTAATCCTTTGTATTTCTCTGGTGTGGATGGTTTTTTTCCTCCTCTTTAATTTCTGATTTTATTTGAGCTCTCTTTTTGAGGAGTCTGGCTCAAAGTTTATCAATTTCATCTTTTCAAAGAACGAGCTCCTGGTTTCATTGATCTGTTCTTTTTTTTTTTTTAAGTTTCTATTTTGTTTATTTCTGCTCAGGTCATTATTATTTCCTTCCTTCTGCTAGTTTTGGGTTTTGTTGTTCTTTTTCCAGCTCTTAGGTGTAAGGTTAGATTGTCTATTTGAGATGTTTCTTGCTTCTTGAGGTGGTATCAGTATTGCTTTGTATTTATATCTTCGCACCATTTTTGTTGCGTCCCAAAGATTGGGGGCGGGGTGTCTTGTCTTCATTTTCGTTGTCTTCTAGCATTTTTTGATTTCCTCTTCCACTTCTTTGTTGACCCATTGTTTAATAGCATATTAGCTATTTAACTTTCATGTGTTTGTGTTCTTTCCACATCTTTTCTTGTGGTTGATTCCTAGTTTCATAGCACTGCAGTCAGAAAAGATACATAGTGTGACATGATTGTTTTTGAATTTGTTGACTTGTTTTGTGGCCTAATATGTGATCTGTTCTGGAGAATATTCCATCTGAACTTGTAAAAAATGTGTATACTACTGTTTTAGGATGGAATGTTCTGAATATATCTCTTAAATCCCTCTGGTGCAATGTGTCATTCGTAGCCACTGTTCCCTTGTTGATTTTCTGTTCAGATGATCTGTCCATTGATATCAGTGGGGTCTTAGGTCCCCTACTATTATTGTATTACTGTCGATTACTTCCTTTATGTCTGTTATTAGCAACTTCAGGTATTTGGGTGCTCCCATGTTGGGTGCATGAATATTTACAATTGTTACATCTTCTTGTTGGGTTGTCTCCTTAATAATAATGTAATATCCTCATCTGTCTCTTGTTGCAGTCTTTGTTTTAAAGTCTGTTTTGTCGCTTATAAGTATTGGTACCCAGCTATCTTTTTACTTTCATTTCCATAATAAATGTTTTCCCACCCTTTCGTTTGCATTGTGCGTGTCTTTAGGTCTGAAATAAGTCTTGTAGGCAATGTTTACATGGGTGCTTTTTTTCTTTAATATTTTATTTATTTATTTGACAGAGATCACAAGTAGACAGGCAGGCAGAGAGAGAGGGAAGGGAAGCAGGCTCCCCACTGAGCAGAGAGCCGGATGCAGGGCTCGATCCCAGGACCCTGGAATCATGACTTGAGCCAAAGGCAGAGGCTTTAACCCACTGAGCCACCCAGGCACCCTTACATGGGTGCTTTTTAATACATTCTGTCAACCTATGTCTTTTGATTGGAGTGTTTAGTCCATTTACGTTCAAAGTACATATTGATGCACGTGTACTGCCTTTTGTTACTTGTTTTATGTGGTTTTTTTGGTTTGTTTTTGAGTGTGTGTGTGGTTCTCAGTTCCTTGTTCTTTCACAGTTTGCTGGTTTTGTTCAGTGATGTACTTGGATTCCTTTTTCTTTATTCTTTTCATACCTATTGCTGGTTTTTAAATTGTGGTTATCATTAATAGTAATATTAATAGGAATCATAGTAATAATATCAATAATCATAGTAATAATATCATTAATAGTAATAATAATAGTAACATCAAGATGTCAGACATCTTCTGCATATAACAGTCTGTTAAGTTGATGGTCACTTAAGTTTGAACCCATTCCAAAAGTGCTAAATTTGTTAGTGTTCTCCTCATTTTCTCCTCATTTCACCCCCATTTTAGGTATATGGTGTTACACTTTACATCCTTTTATTTTGTGACTAATGACTGATTTTTATATATTTACTTAATTTTACTGCTTTTATGGTTCCTGCTTTTCTTAATTCTGCTTATGGTCTTTCTTTTCTTCTTAGAGTCCACTTTAACATTTCTTGTAGGCCTGGTTTAATGGTGATGAATTTCTTTAACTTCTGTTTGGGAAACTCTTTTGTCCTTCTGTTCTGAATGATAACCTTGTTGAGTAGATATTTTGATTGCGGGTTTTCCTCTGTGCACTTTGTATGTGTCATGCCACTCTCTCCTGGCCTGTAAAGTTTCTACTGAAAAATCTGCTGATAGCCTTAGGGATTGCCCTTGTATATAAATGTTTGAATTATTACTTGTCTTGGTGTGGACCTCCTTGGTTTGATTTTGTTGGAGGCTATCTGTACCTCCTGGATTTGGTATCTTTTTTCTTTCCTAGATTTGGGAAATTTTGAGCTGCTATTTCTTCAAGTAAGTCTTTTGCCCCCTTTCTCTCTCTTCTTTTTCAGGGATCCCTATTATGTGAATATTAATACACTTGGTGATATCACTGAGTTCCCTTAAATCTGTTTTCATTTTTTATTTATTTTTTCTCCTGCTTCAGCTTGATTGCTTTCCATTATTCTGTCCTCCAGGTCACTGATCTGTTCTGCTTCCTGTAGTCTACTACTTATTCCATCTAGTGTATTTTTAATTTCAGTTACTATATATTTTTTTAAGATTTTATTTATTTATTTGACAGAGAGAGAGATTACAAGTAGGCAGAGGGGTAGAGAGAGGGGGGAGCAGAGAGCCCGATGCGGGGCTAGATCCCAGGACCCTGGGATCATGACCTGAGCCGAAGGCAGTGGCTTAATCCACTGAGCCACCCAGGCGCCCAAGTTACTATATTCTTCATATCTGATTGGTTCCTTTTTGTTTTCTTTTTGTTGAGGGTCTTATTGAGGTCCTCCACTCTTTTCTCAAGTCCAGTGAGTATCTTTATGACCATTACTATAAATTATCAGGCATATTTCTTATCTTTGTTTCATTTAGGTCTCTTTTGGTCCTGTTCTTTCATTTGAGACATATTCCTCTGTCTCCTCATTTTGTCTGACTCTCTGTTTTTGTGTGTTAAGTCAGCTCTGTCTCCTGCTCTTGAAGGTATTGTTCTTATGAAGAAGAGATCCTGGAGTGCCCCACAGTGCAGTGTCCCCTGTTCACCAGAAGCTGGCACTCAGGGGTATCTAGTGTGTATGTTGTGTTCACCTTACAGTTGTGGCTGAGTCACTTTTTCCTTCATTCTCATTATGTACAATGGCTCTCTTTCCCTGTTGTGGGCAGTGTTTGGTCCCTGTGCTGTTAGTGGGCCAGTGGGGGCCCACCTTGGACTTGATTTGAGTCAGAACAGGCATTTGCCAGAGATGTAGTAACACCAAACTGTCCTGTTGTCCCCTGAGCAGCTTTCACTGGTGGGCAGGGCCGGCAGTCAGACCAGAATCTGTCCCCAGTCACTGCTGGAGCTGGACAGGACTGGTGTGTGTGGTTAACTTCCCCTCTTGCCAGGGCAGGAGTTACCTTGGAGTGGGCTGGCCTCTGTCAGCTTGCAGAGCTTCTTTGGACGGTCTCTGCCCAAGGGGGTATTGGAGGAGGGAGGTCTGCAGGACAAGGCAGTATGGAGCTGAGGTGTGAGCAAGGTTTGCACTGGTCTGCTGTGAGAGGGGCCCCTAGTGGAGGCCTGGCTGGGGAGAGGTTGTGCTGGCAGAAGTGCTCAGGACCAGGGCATGCTATTAGCAAATCGGGTGGAGAGTGTTGTCCAGACACTGGTTCCTGCAGGTGTCCATGTATCTTGGCTAGGGGACAAGGAAGGGAAATGTCCCACTCTTCTTGGTTCTTATGGAAGTCTCCCAAGGATCCCTGACCTTCCATCACAGGCTGTGAGATTAGTAAACAGATTTCCCTCCTGTTGTGCCCCAGATGGTTTTTAAACTGCTGGCTTCTGTGCCATGTCTCCATGGGGCTGTTTGTTGTGCAGTGTCCTTAAGGCCGGAACTCCCCCCACCCCCACCCCGCCGCAAAAAGACAGGGACTCCCATTTTCTCTCACCCTCTCACCCTCCCAGTTCTCCCAAGCCAAGCACGCTAATATTTTAAAATTCCAGGTGTTAAGCCCCACTAACTGTAAGAACTCATGAAATTATGCTCTGCTGAATTAATTTCTTTCTTTCTTTCTTTCTTTCTTTCTTTCTTTCTTTGCCCTGCTGAATTTTAAAGCCTGGATATTACAGGGATTTATCTTCCCCATGCAGGCACCCTGTGCATGGAGTACCCAACGTGAAGGTCTGTCTCACTCCCTTCTCCACGCCTACTGTATCCCAAGTCCTGGAGGTCCTTTTAGTTCTCTGACATGTCTCTGTCCTTCCTACCCTCTTCGATATTGCCTCTTGTCTACATTTAGCTATGGAGAGTCTGTTCTGCCAATCCCGTGGTCATTCTCTGGGTTATTTACACTGATGTGGGTGTTACCTAGTGGTGTCCATGGGAGGAGGGGTCCTCCTGCTCCACCATCCTCCCCGGAAGTCGATTTCTTTATTTTTAAAGCTATTGGCATCACATAATGAAGTATTTTAGAGAGTAGTGTCCATAAAGTGGTCTACTCCTGTCTTATAATTTGTTGCTGTTGTTTGGGTTTTGTATTGGTTTGGGCTGTTTGTTATTATGTAAGTGCTTGTTCTGTGCCAGGCAGAGTTCAGATGCTGGGGCATGAAGATGGCAGACAGGTATCTCACCCTTCAATTGCTTATTCCCTGCATGGACAGCAGAGACAGACAATTACAATAAGTTTGGCAAAGACTGTTTTAAGCCCTTACAGGTTTTTGTGCTAATGAGATCGCTGTATTCCCTTTGCTATTCATCTTACCTTAACGCCTCATTCACCGTGTTCCCACAGTAAGAAAGATACAGCGATCCGCCAACGTGAGCTCTTAGAGGCCATCTCTCCTGCTTTGTTAAGCTACCTGCAAGGACACGCCCAAGAATTGGTGTTGGATAAGTCTGCGTGTGTGTTGGTGGCCAACATTCTGGGAGCCGCCATTGGAGACGTTCGGCCTGCCATGAATGCCGTTGCCAGCTTGGCAGCGGCCGAGCTCCGTCCCGGTGGCAAGGATGGAGAGGTAACGCGCCACTGTAAGACAGGTGGAAGGCAGCAGTGTCGCATGACCCCGGTCACTGAGAACATTGCGGTAAAGAGAATTCGAATGCTAATTGTCTCAACTCTGCCCATGCTGACGGGGCTTCTGATCATCGTGATTTCGAAATACTGGTGCTGTTACGACCCTGTCTTTCTCAGAGTCTTCCCCTGACCTCACATTACCTGCAGAGGAGGAGAAACAGAATCTTCTTACTGTGGCTTTCTGTTGTCCACGATTGGCCCCAGACTGCCTTTCTAGCGTATTTTGTGTTCTTCATTCTATTTTGAATTTGCTTTGGATTTTTGCACCTCTCTGCATTTGCATGTTTCTTCCATGGGCCTAGATGCTCCTTGTGTCTCCATTTTGCTGTGCTGTCGCTGTAGAAGGCCTTGCTCATCCTCCTGCAGGGTCCCCAGCATCCTTCCCATGGACGTTTTTCCCATTTCCCTCTCATTAAAAAAGTCTGCTCTTTCTGATAGCTCCAGCCTATGTTACTTGGCCCCTGAGTAATTCTGCCTTGCATCCGAAGTTCATTGATTCATGGACCTGATTTGTGCGAGGCCCGGTCAGCACTGTTCCGCCACCTCTCTAAAGCTTATCATTTTGTTGAGCACCATATTTAAATGAACGTGTACACAGATAATTACCTAAGTTAGGATTGAGATAAGTGCCCGGAGGGGAACCTGCGGGTTCTGTGGGACTGTATGAGCCCGGGAGCCAGCCTCTCCCCAGGAAGGCTTCCCTGAGGCAGTGAAAGCTACGCTGAGACCAGAGGGTTGTAGTGCGGTGAAGGGAGGCAGAAAGAAGATCGTAGGTGGGGGAAAGACATATGCAGCAGTCCAAAGGGAGAAAGGGGAAGAAAGGGGCTCGGCTTGGCTCGGCTGAGAACAAAAGGCTCAGGGGCTCGGGGTAGGAGATGGGTTGGCCGAGGCAAGAGAGGAGGGCAGAAGGCCGACGGTGCAGGGTGCAGGCTTTGTTCCACACTGGATCGTAAGCTGACGCGTGTGCGGAGTCTGCTGAGTCCTGATGTGGCCCCTGGGCCTTAGAGACGCCCTGGACCTGCCCCCCTGGGGCCGCGCAGATGAGCAGGCAGGGAACATGGATGTAATGAGTCCCCCCTAGGAGACTGAGTGGCTCCCCTGCTCCATGAGGAGAGATCCTAGATATGTGGGACCAGCAGTGCCAGCTTTCCGTGCTTCTCTGTTGTCACGTTTTGTCCCAAAGGTTTCTTTATACCTCAGCACTGCATATTGCCACCCGGACGGCGCTCGGCGTGATCCTGAGGCGCACACTGTGCTGGGGCCGTTCAGGTGGGGGCACCTGAAGCAGAGCCTCAGAGCTTTTTAGCAGCTCCTTTGAATATCCATCTGTCAGTGTGGGGATTAGACTAGATCGCTGGTCCCCCGGGTGTTCATGGTCCGTTCTCAGTGACTTGACCTCTGCAGCACGGTGGAACTTTCCATGTGGCCCTGTCCTCACCTGTGCATGGTAGAGAACACATGGGAGGCCGGGGCGTGGCTGAAAACAGCTTTTTATGTTTTCCTTCCAGCTGCACGTTGCAGAGCATCCCGCAGGACACCTCGTTCTGAAGTGGTTAATAGAACAAGATGAGAAGATGAAGAAAAGTGGAAGAGAAGGTAGGCTATTAAACATGGATTTTCCTGAATCATCTGTGGAATTTCCTAACCCCGGCAGCCCTGAACTCGATGCCCGCCGTTTATGTTCATGTGAAATTTGTTGAGTGTTTAGAAATGGTGTCCGTGGACAAGAAATGATTCAGTGCTTGCAGATAATGCTTTAGTAAATACTGGAAATTTATGTCCTGGAGTCCTTTAATTTCCTTCCTCTTTCCTATCCTCCCTCACTGCCTCTCCTCCCGTGCTACCTCAGTCTTCTGACCTGGTGCTGCCAGGGCCCTGAAAACGCCATTATGTTCCTT